>LN890997.1:242260-323754 GCA_900010015.1 Tuber aestivum | reverse complement strand
CCCCCTGTGTGCCTTGAGAGGCCGTAGTGGGACGGCCGGGTCCTCGTGAGGTTTTCTCGAGTATATTCAACGTTTTCTCGATACGGTCAACTAGCCCCGGAGACCCAGGTCTCATGGCTGGCCATCTACGTTTGACCGCGAGAGGTGCAGGCGTTGCTGCTGGAGTCGGGTTATGCTCGAAAGGTATCCTGGGACCTTGATCTGAAGTTCCCCCTGAGGGGGGGAGGAGCGATTTTAGAAACGGGAAAGCAGATTGCATTTCAGGATATTGCACAGGCATCACTGTGATTGCAGGAGAGGGTTCTCGAATCGGTGGCGATGGTTGAGGGGACACTCGTCGTGACCATTGTGGTCTTGTAGTCCCTATAGGACTGACGGAGTGACTGCGGGCCACCCAGGCGGAGAGCGAACGAGAGGAGGCACGAGCGAAGGAAGGAGCTGCTTCGGATCCTTGATCCTTTAAGCTTTCCATGATTCTCAGTCCTAACGGGCTCAGCTGAGGCCTGTATTTCTCGTTTCTCGCGAAGAGAGTCAGTTGCCCTGCATAATCTGCAGGTTTCTCCTTTAATAGGGGCACCGCAGGGACCGCCTCAATCATCAGGACATCATTGTCCTCATCTATCTGATATCCATCCTTCGCAGCCTTTTCCAATGCTTCCATCCGCACCCTCATTGGCTCTTGGTTTCCTAACAAAACCAAGAATGCTTCATGTTGCCTTTTCATCCATCCCACCGATGATTCTATGATCTGTTTTCGGAAGACCTTCTGTGTCTTCTTATTCCAAGTATCCAATTCTGCCTTCGCCCTTGTGATCTCCTGCATCACTTCCCGTAGGATGTACGGCTCGACGAAGTTGCGCGTAAATTACGCGACTGTCAATTCTTGGGCTTCGGGGTCGTCCTTTTGCGCAGCTTGTACAAAAGGAATATCGCTTAGGAATGACAGAGCGGCGATAGCGGGGTCCGGGAGGACCAAGTCTCGACATTCGTTAGGGAGTTCAATAGGAGCTGCATCGATCAATAAATGCGATGCCTCTCCTAGGCCGCGCGTGTCTGCGATAATAGAGGCTCTAAAAATGGCAGCTTCTAATGGATTCTCGTTGAGATCCAAGCTGCTGTCCGAACTCGACGTTGTCTTGTCGACCGTGGCTGGCAATGCTTGGGTAGCCATTGTGGTCTATTAACGTGGATTTCACCACCAAAAAATCAGGAGGAGAGTTAAACGAGAGGCTCGCTTAACGATATACTGTAACGGGGGCTCCCTCAGGTAGATGGCTCCTAAGGATGCGACCGCACCAAACTTCGAATCTCTCGAACACAGCTCTTGCAAAAGTGTAAAGAATAAAAGTAAACGGTAAAACTTAATATCGTTAAGCTCAGACTTATCTCAATTAAAGTCTCTCGAGAGGATGTTGATTCTGTCGGGGTAGGAGAGTTCTCGTATAATCTTTAAGTAGTCAGACTCATACCCAAAACGCCCCCATCAGGTTACCCCGACCAACGTGAGTATGCCCTTCTCCTTAAGGCTTGCCCCGGCACCATTACCGTGTCCCCGAAGGGCTATAGGTGTCAGCGCACTCTAGCAGAAATCTCCTATATGCACATCAGTTCCTGCGAGGTGTTTACCAATACACCTGCCGGAGTGAAAACGTCTGCACATCGGTGTCTAGTCATTGGCTAACTGTTGAGACCCTTAGGAAAGCTAACTAAATGACTCTCTTCCCATATGCTATAACCTATGCAAGCACTCGTAGACATCAGCTGTCCTCCGGCTAAGTTCTATCTTTCTTGATTGCGAACTTAGGGGGTCTACGAAGCTCCCCCGGAGAGCTGTGTTGGCGGCGGGACCCATAGGGGCTACCCATGGTCCGTTACCCCCGACACACCACTCACCGTGATAAGTGTCTTGCTATTAGAGTCTTCAAACAACCCACAAAGAGCCTACGGCAAAGGGGCATGTGTAGGCTTGACTGGCGTAAAACCTTCCCAGATGTCTCCGGCACTACCCGGGACTACTCCTGGGACCCTTCCGGATAGCTCACGCTAACTCCGTCAGTTTTGGTCCGTTTTACTCTGTTCCTTTTGGAGAAGGTACTTGACCTTCTCACCTTGGCCCCCTTATATATCGTGCGAACAGCTTCCGGTCGGACGGACGGTGACGACGCATACAGTGTTATGGACATGTCTTCATAGATTCCATTTAACTAGCATAACGGCAACTCCACCCAGTTTGGCCCATGACGCTCGGGGCGGACCCTGGGGCCGCAGGTACCTGTTAGGAATAATTCTACCAAGTTACAGCTTGTTCAGAGCACTATAGCTCCTTCCGTAGTCTTCCGATCAAAGTGCAATCAAGTGTTCGTCGATCGTCATTGCGTAACAAACAATCCTAAGATTTCCCGAAATTCCTCCGAGAACATTTCTGACGGAAGGTAGGGTAATAGTGTCCCAAAGGTAGTGTAAGTATGTCCATGGTGACACGAAACTCGTCTCGATGGCAGGGTAACGTGACTTCTTTAGGCAGGGTAAACTTACCCGGCCTTCTGACCTATTCCTAGGCCAGAGCGGACATTGTCACGTTATTACCACTACCTAGGTATACCTATTCCTTATGTACCTTCTGTTCATTAGAGATTTCTGGACAATCAGATATCTCTTGGATATGCGCCTGCATATCCGCCTCGTCTACCATCTGACCTTCTGGTCCTATGTATGGGCGTAGACGTCGGTTACCATAGCTCTATATCGTAGGGTCATTACAACGAGACACCGATGTGCAGAGGTTTTCACTCTGGCAGGTGTATTGGTAAACACCTCGCAGGAACTGACGTGCATATGGAAGATTTCTGCTAGAGTGGGCTGACACCTCTAGCCCTTCGGGGACACGGTAATGGTGCCGGGGCAACCCTTACGGAGAATTGTATACTCACGTTGGTCGGGGTACCCTGATGGGGGAGTTTTTGGTATAAGTCTGACTACTTATAGATTATACGAGAACTCTCCTACCACGACACAATCAACATCCTCTCAAGATACTTTAATTGAGATAAGCCTGAGCTTAACGATATTAAGTTTTACCGTTTACTTTTATTCTTTAGACTTTTGCAAGAGCTGTGTTCGAAAGATTCGAAGTTTGGTGCGGTCGCATCCTTAGGAGCCATCTACCTGAGGGAGCCCCCGTTACAGACACTATTCGCAACCTTCATCAGCAGAGTCATCCTGCAAGGAGATGCCAATGCGCCCGCCACCTTGATGCGCATTATGGCAAACCTGTTTAGTGAATACCTAGACCACTTTGTGTGGGTCTACATTGATGATATCCTAATCTGCGCAAACACCGAGAAAGAGCATGCCCAGCCTATAAGCATGCTGTGCCAGAAATTACGGCAGGACAAATTCTATGCTTGCAAGAAGAAAACAACCTTGTTTGCGGATCGGCTCGAAATCCTAGGCCATGTAATTGATGACCCAGGAATCCATGACGCCCCTGGAAAAATAGAATCTATTGTAAACTGGACTACAACACAAGCACAGAAGGAACTGCAGCGGTTGCTTGGGTTACCAAATTACATTGCAGGTTTCCTCCCATACCATGCTACAATAATGGCGCCCCTCCCAGATTTAACAGGAAAGGCTGAGTTCGCTTGGATGTCCACATCTGAACAGGCTTTCAGGAATGTGTAGAGCCTAATCAGGGAAGCGGAAGTGGTCTGACCGCTAGATTACTCTAAAACGGAACCTATTTGGTTGATCACTAATGCATCAGATGTCGGAGTTGGCTCCTGGGTAGGCCAGGGGTTGTTGCATGAAACAGGATGACTGGCGGCGGTCCATAGCAGGAAATTCACGGACTCCCAAATGAATTATGGAACAACAGACAAGGAAGCTCTCACGGTTATCGATCCTCGCAACGCTTTTAACCAGCTCCTGATGGGAAACTAGTTAACAATAGTAACCGACCAGCAACCGCTTACCAACCTCAAAACACAAAAGATACCAGGACGCAGAAGGACGCGTTGGATCAGCGAAATTAGCAAATATGATGCTAAGGTCATCTACATACCAGGACGGACCAACTATTCAGCCGACGCCCTCTCCCGCATCTCTGAGAACAAAGAAGGAGAGAATCCTCCCTTTGTCCAAGACCTTACCAGATCTGACGATGACCTATCTGACTCTACCACATTTGAGCAAGAACTCAACACTATGGAATCCGCAAAACCTATCTCCCCTACTCCTACCCCTCCGCCAGACTCCTACACAGAGTATTATGCTGAAGGACGAGACAGCCCTTGGGATATTGCAGCCGGAAATGACTGGGGTGACACCTGCACCCTTCGATGGACTCCCTCCCCGGACAGAGAGCATGCAGCAATTCATTATTCTCAATGTTACAGTAATTATTGTCCTCACCACCAGACCAAGATCAAGTTTGTCAACAACCATCCCAAACCCCAAAGCCAATTCAGCAAGCATTCTGGATCTACTAGCTATAGCTCAGCCTGGGACGAAGAACAAACAAAGGATATCCTAAAGCTTACAGATGAGCTATTGCCACCCCAGGTTACCTTATCAGAGCCCCAAGCACGGGCACCTGTTGACATCCTACATTTAGATGCAGCTGCGGGCCTCCACCCACCGCCGACCGAATACCTGTCAAGCCTACCCCGGGTGGCCAGACCTCTCTACAGTGATGCACTCGGCTGCTACAATACCGAAACACTTATCTGAGTTATCCCCCCTACCTGCGACGATTTCCGCCGCGATCTACACCAGTGCTTTGACGAAGAGCCCTTAGGCCAGGAGGAAGATGAGGGACCCAGCCGTGAAGAACTGATAAAAGAAGAAAGAACTATGCGGTCTGCCGTGGACGACCTGAAAGGAACCTTTCGAGCCCAAATGATTAAGGCCTACTGCTGCGACCCCCTCTATCACACAGTCCTCGACACTGGAAGGACCGGAGACCTAAAACTCTATGAGATAGCTGATGGAATGATCTATGCCCCTACCTGGTATGGCAACAGAGCCCTGTACGTCACCGATGGGTACCTAGTAAATGGAAAGACACTTCAAGAATACCTAATCAGTGAGATCAATGACAAGGGCCATGCAAGCACTGACCGAAACCTCCACCACACCTGTGAATACCTATACTGGTCAGAAATGCGTGACAATCTCGAGCGATATGGGCGGACCTGCGAAGAATACCAAAGAAATAAGGAACCAACTACTCAACCAGAAGGATATGCTCGGACACTGAAACTACCTGCTGATGTGTTTGAATCATATGCCATAGATTTCGCAGGACCTTTCACCAAATCTGGTGGATAAGATACCATCCTAGGGGCACTGGACCGCTTCTCTGAATTTACCTGGCTCATACCAACCCTTGCATCTTCTACAGCCCAAGATACATGGGATCTACTGCGACGAAATGTCTTTACCCCCCATGGCCACCCTCCCTCCATCGTTACTGATGCAGACCCGAAGTTTACATCCAAGTTCCGGAGACAGACCTTAACCTCGATGGGAATAGAACACATCCTAGCAGCACCTGGCCACCACCAAACGAATGGCCAGGTGCAGCGAAAGCTCAGAGAAGTCAAGACATGCCTCCGGAATATAATTAACAAGTGACAAAACAACTGGGAACCCCCCCTTCCAGAAGCGGCAGCATACATCAATGCAATGTACTCTAGTACTATTGATACGGCCAGTTACAAAGCAGTATATGGACGAAATTAGCACCTCTTACCCAGCACCTTATTCAAGAACTCTGCAGTACCAGCCTCTGACAGCCATCTCAACCAATACGAAGTACTACAAAACAATGCCTACCGGGCACTAAGAACCGCCCGATTCCGAAACACAACAAAGGCACAAAAGAAGGGAAGATTCCATCATGCTATACCCCCCGGGGCCATGGTCATAGTACATGGAAACCGGTTCAGTCCAGAAACCGGCAGAAGCAAGAAACTCCAACCATGCTGGCGAGGTCCATTCAAAGTTCTAGAATTCGACAGCAATACAGACCATTACACCATCAAACTGGAAGGACGGATGTGCGGCGTGGCAAGGCAGTGGTTCACTCTGCAACAGTTAAGAGGTAGAACCCAAATGACGATAGCAGATTCCAGGGTCGCAGTCACTCCCGGCCAGCCCCGCTACTTATTCACAACCAAGAGGAATGGGAAGTGGAAGAGATACTGGACCATAGAAAGCGCTACGGTACCGATCAGTTCCTAATTAAATGGAAAGGATATCCGGACTTGGAAAACAGCTGGGAACTAGTGCAGGGAATTGAGAATGCTATGGTCCTAGTACATGAGTGGCGGGAAGCCAACAGGCCCGGAGAACAACCACCCCCCACTATCAATCACATCCCGATAGCTTGGTCACCTACCTTCCCTACCACACAACGAATATGCAAAGACCCTCCTACCAGACCAGACTTCTGGGCACCCTATGATGCAAACGATTTTGAAAGCAGCAGTGACGAAGACCAGACGATAGCAGATGTTATAGGTACCTTCATCTAACAACACAAGCCCTAACCGAATACCTTAAAGATGGATAACTATCAGGAACTGAATGTGAAGCTATGCCATCAGCTTGTGGGAGTGCTGGTGGACCGTGGAGCTATCCTACTGGAGAACTACCTTGATACGCTCTTCGTTGATTACTGCCCAAATTGCAAGAACCGACTGGTAGAAGTATGGGAAAGAGCGGCAGGTATCCGTGATTACTCCCATTTTGATTTTCTTTATTCCAATTCTTTTATTGAATGACCGATATCTGTATTTTGTATTGCTGATGGAGATTAGGCACTAGCTGATGAAGAATATGGCAAAGAGGTTTTTTTGTGAGGATTTTGCTTTTTGTGATTATTGATTTGTTTAGGTAAACAGATGTTTTGTTTTGGGAAACGTAACTGGAACTGGAGTTCAGTCCGTTCGGTTCAAGGAATTGTTTTATGTTTTGTTTTATTTGTAGTTTCGAGTATCCTTTGATACTCAGTTTGTTTTACTTGTGGTTTCGAGTATCCGAGTCCTGTGATACTCAATTTGTTTTATTTGTGGTTTCGAGTATCCTTTGATACTCAGTTTGTTTTATCCATGGTTTCGAGTATCCTTTAATACTCAGTTTGTTTTACTTGTGGTTTCGAGTATCCTTTGATACTCAGTTTGTTTTATTTGTGGTTTCGAGTATCCTTTGATACTCAGTTTTTCTTTACTTGTGGATTCAGTAAGGAACATATGTGAACACGCCCATGCAGGACATGGAGGAAATCTTGTATTTAAAGACCACTGATTCCACCAAAGGAACAGCACACTTCGACAGACAGAGTATTTCTAATATGCTTGGTTGAACGGTTACCTCTTCAAGTTCCTATTCCTTATATCTTCCTCTCAGAGCCTCCCTTAGCGCAGTACGCCCATAGGTTGTAGATCAACTTGTGCGCTACTGCTATTGTACCCGGAAGCGTGACTAGCCCCTCTGTGCGAACACGTTACAGTTAGAAGCAAATGTTCATCTGTTACCTGCCGATATGACTCCGAAAGTACATACAATAGAAAAACAATATACTGATTACATTTTCTAAATTGAAACTGCAACTGAGCCTTCCCCTGATCTCAATTATATCATTCTTCATGTAACAATACTTCTTTGAGATAATATTATACAAGGTTTGATAGAGGAAATATACTTGCTTAGTCTTTTTACCTTTTCTTCGAACATATGAATTGAGGTTTTACTTGAATGGGTCATTCTAGCAGGATAAAATATTGATATGGACTATACTATATTAACAATGAACTCCTTATTTACCAAACCTGGCATTCAGCTATCAAGACCTCTCATAGTGCTGATACTATTTCTGATGAGAAACAAACAATATATTCTTTCAAGTGTTTTAATATATTATAACCTTCTAGAGTTCTACCACATTCATTATATTTAAAAATCAGTATACCAGTTACGCTTTCCTGAAATTTGAATGAATGTTAAGGTCTTCAAGTTTGTAATAGAAAAGGTTTAAGATCACAGGTCTTCTATAAAATCTGATATAAAGTATGTTTTATTAATTCATCCAACTTTTTCTAATTGAATATATTACTATTAAAATTATACTAATATGATTTCGAATTTGTTACTTTCCAGGTATTTTAATACCAGATACAAAGACAGAAACGAAAGTCTTGATTCCTCAAATTCGTATCTCTTCTTATGTATCAAAAGATATTTCAGTGAACCGTATTTGACTTGACTTTCTAATTTGGTTAGTATATGTAATGACAATAAATAATGTACAAGGGTAGTAATTAGGACATGTTGGGATTAGTTTATGTGAGAAGGTATTTAAATATGGCCAATTGTAAGTTGTATTATCAAGAGCAATAAGTCATAAAAGGATCAAAGTGTTAATACCTACTTTAGTATATAAAGAAGAAAAGTTGTGTAACAATATTGTGTATTCTGAGGGTTTTCATATATAAGTTTTTCTATTCTTATTTTTTTTAATATTACTGCCTTTTCTATCATACCCTTTATCCATCACCCAATATCCCTGGCCCATCCATTAAACCCGTGGAACAAATGGAGGGCAGCAGCCCCTTCCGCCGCTAGTATGGTGCTATTCACTCAAAAGGTACACCTTGCTCCATGCAACATGTAACACTCAACCCTTTATGAAGCAAGTACAACACCCTAAACCCACCATCTTCAGAGATACTTCCCTTTCCTTTCTAACCATGTTACATAATTAATAATATTAATTTCTATTTGCACCCATCTTGTTTGAATCTTCTAAGAAATATTTATTCTAACTCCATATATGTAGCCCTGGTACTGATCCATGCAGAATAAGTTTTGACCGGTTTAATTCCGATTTGCAATAAGAAATAATAGTTGCTTTTAGGGAAAATAATGGTTGAATAGATGACTATGGACCTGGAAAATTAACACATTATTAATTATATAACATTGTTATAAAGAGAAATTAAGTATCTCTGAAGATGTTGGGTTTAGGGTATAATGCTTTGTTCATATAGGGTTGAGCGTTACGTGTTGCATGGAGCAAGATGTACGTTTTGAGTGAATGGCACCATATCACCCAATTCCTGCTTCTCCGCTATTTCACGGAATTCTTTCTACAAATTCCTACACTGCTGTTGGGGGCCTTGCGGTTGTCCCGATGAGGCTGAGGGGATGTATGGGTTACTCATCTATCCTTGCCTTGCGGGAACTCTAGTTTTCCTTACTAAATGCCTTATATACACGTGTTTTTCCTGCTACTGGCTGCGAGTCTTGCTGATGCTTCGTAGGCTGAGGGCGTAGTGGGGGGATGATTTCTAGGAACTAGTCAAAGAGGAGGCCTAGGGCAGATATTGAGGAGAGGGGCACCGCACAGGGCAGGCTGCCGAGAATCGTTATTGGGTGAAGTCGAAATGTTGGGGTCAGGAGTTCCAGAACATGCACGTCTCTTAATGGTTGCAAGAGGGCATACTCTGCCCTGAGCCTTTTCTCCGGCAGAGCTTAATTGCGTTCACGCGGAGCTGGGCGAGGAATGGGAATTCCCGAGGGGTTGCCAGCTGCAATTAAATGGAGAGTTCCAAGAGGGGAATAGCAGAATTTGGATGCTGTGTTCAACCTGCTCTTTTTCACGGCCGTAGGGAATCTAGAATCACAGGTATGGGCGCAAGGTTTTAGAGCTCAACGTTGAAGTAGGCTCAGTGTCGGAATCTGATCTTTGGGCAGCAGAATTGCTGCTTGGGCTTCTACGCCTCTATCCACGACCACCGATCACCGTACTGATTCGGCCGCTAAACATCTCACTCAAAATCTCCACAACACCCCCAATCTCCACCACCATCCGCAACATCGCAATCCTAATCACCACAGCCTTACCTACCTCTAAACTTCTCCACCCCTCCCCCCCTCCCCACTTTAGCCGCCCGCTTCTCCTGAGATGACTTCTCCATTACCATTAACGACATCTCTTGCCAAATCCACTTTGTCCACTTCGCAGCGCAAATTTTAGGGTTTGAGCGGGCTCCACATGGCATACATTATCTCACCTGCATTGCCTCTGGAACCCTGTCCTGTTTCCCCTGCTCGCTTGTCAAGAAGTAGTTGCCTTTCATTATTATGATACTTGTGAAATGACCAAGGCACCCATGGTTGCGAGTGTTGAAATTCATGGTGGTTCCCAATGGAAATATGTTACTATAATGATTACTAGGTGGCGGTTTTAGAAACCTAGTTGGAGGTGCATTAGTTTGTTTGGAGATTGTCAGAGATTTGTGAAGGCTGTATTTTTTAGAAGCAAAGCGGAGCCAAAGCGGTTGGAGGGTTTCAGCCATGAGGATAGTGAGACGATGGCTTGTATGAGATTAAGGTTTATGGGAGCTGAGACTTGGGGATGTCACACTATGATTGTTAGGAAACACGGACGAAACCGTATGAGTGTGAGGACTGTCGGAGGTACTGGGTTAGGTGGAAGGCTAGAGGCCTTGACCCAGTTGAATGGGGGAAACGGTATCAGAAGAAGTTGGAAGGCAATGGTTCGGACGAGGTGGAACAAGATCAGAAGCAGAGACCGGTGAAAGTCGAGGCTGTGTATATATAGGACACCACTGGCGACGTAAAAACAATAAGAACCACAATACACTCTCATTCCAACATAGTCTAAATTTCTTAGAGAGTATACTGTATCGCTTTGAAATGCGGACACAACTCTTCACCAAAGTATTCGGAGATAGTGATAGATGCTATCCGAATTACCATACTACACATCTTCCATACCCGCCTTAATCATATCTGGCGCGTCAAGCGGATACCCCACAGGGAGTTTCAACCAACTTCTCTGGAAAGCTGCACTTTGAAGGATTATCGCAACCAGAGGACATCCCAGGAATCAACTACCATCCCCTTCCTGACTGATCCACCCATCCTAGCAATAATGTAATAAGGAAATAGCGAGGAAAAAAGAAATTCGAGAAGTGCATTGCACGGTAATGACTTGTCCCCACGGGTAAAAAAGCTCTGTTTCTTCCAGAAGCCTTCGTTGTACACAGTAGTTTTGCTAACGATTCCCAAATGTACCGTACCCGGATCGTGAGACATGTGGTACAGGTACTAGAAGGGATGGGGGGGAAAGTGTGGAATCATCCACGACACAGCGCCCCGAGTTCAAATATTGAATTAATTGTGATTCTAAACCCCAAAATAGCGTAATTGACTGCCCTCTGCCTGTTGGAAGCAAAAAAAGGTTAGTGCGGGAGGTGCGGGAGTTACACAATTCCCTCCACGGCTTCTAGCGCCAGTACTCCGGAGGGGGAGGACTGGAATCCCCTGGAAATCAGTGAGTGCACAGGGACTGGCAAGATCGATAAGCCAGAGCCCGCAGGACATTACTACCGAGTTGTGTGGATGCCTGGGATCAGGGGGGAGCGGCCAGGCTAGTAGCCAAAATGTGTAAAGCTCCTCTGAGAGTGAGGCTGGGTAATTGGAAATCTGCTCTTGTGGGCTGTGGGTAATGGGCTCTGTGTGGGTTAGTCGTTTATTTAGTCGTATCTATTGGATTTGGTCCCGAGCGGGTTGTGGAGTCGTTTCCGGGGCGTCGATCTCCTGCATGGCTGATGCGGTTAGCTGAGCCCCAGAACAGCCACGTTTAGTTGTCGAGAGCATTATTGTACGAGGCATAAACGATTATTGCTTCCCCGCAAGGGAGCGGTAATTTCTTCGAGTCAGCGAATGGAGTTGCCACTTATGGAGTTGGTACTGTGCAGTACCCGTGAATCTATAGTCCTGTCTGTAAGGTCAAGCACTGGTTCATACACCAATACCCAGTACTCCACCTGCGTATTGTCTCTAACGCCCCCTTCAACCATCCCCACCCATATTTTAGTTCATCAACTTCTGCCCAGAGATATTCCGTAGGCGTTTGGCCCATGTGGCCAGTACGCCCAAAGACCTTTCGCCGGGGGGGGAACGGGGGGGGATACTCCAATAGTGTTCATAAGAGAGGCAGAGGGAATTCCTGAATGGTGCTGGTATAGTATCATCCCAGAGGCATATCTGCCGTATATTTGTTCCCCGGGTTGGCGGCCATTTCCCCTCACAAAAATGTTTTTGCGCTACCGGCGAATTGAGCTCGGTGGGGTTGCCCAAGCCCCCCCGGTATCATGGCCAGAGCTCACGGACTGGGCTCCGGCAAGACTGCCAAGGTCATTTCCATTCGTGGACTATTGAAAGCCTGGCTGGGTGAAGAAACAAGGCGGTGACATTGCTCTGCTAATACCCCCAGTCATATGGTCCGTTCCAGTAAATACAAAGAGACAACCTCAAGCCCCTGAGCCGCAAACATGAGGCGCAACTGCCACCCACATCCCATACCCGATTCTGGTATCGGTCTTGGAGGAGACGCTCGTGCAGCTCCTTCACACATGTATACGGCAAACAAGGGCTCGCCAAAATAGGTCAGAGCCTCATAGGCACAAAAGGATATCTCTGGCATAGGTGGTATAGAGGTGCAATCATGCAGCATTTTGCGAGGTAGCATTATTTCGGAAATTATGAGCGAGGCTAGGTTGACAATAGAGTACCAGATAGAAGGTTGATGTATGAGCCGCAGACCCCATTTTCCTTATGCAGCCGGATACACAGGTCGAGTGTGATATATACATGCTAGTGGCACCTATGACCTCCCAATCTTCAAACTTCTCATAAGCGTCTAACCTGACCACCTTGATTCCAAAAAGTAAGTTATTCGAGTGCAGGTGCCGAACTTACATAACCCGGGAGTTAGCTTCACTCTTTCCCATCCCGCACCAACTCGCCCGCGACTCTGTGATACGGAATCTTTTACATTTTCTTCTCTGACGATTCTAAATTTCGCTCCGGGCAAAACAAAATACCGCGGTGGCGAAAAGATAGCCGAGAGAGGGATAGGTTTTTTAGGAGAGCAGGACGTCAGCCCAAGAGGTAGGATAGATTTCAACGACTTATGTTGGGAACGACGGTCACTAACTATGTACTATAGGCTTCCTGTATTAGAGCTTTCTGTCGGCGGATCCACGAGCAAGACCTTAAACCAAACTCCTGGGGGGTAAACGTTGAAACCGACGCTTGAGCTCAATTACGGAGGTGTTTAGCCAGCAGAAGCCCGGAACCAAGAACCCTTGGATGCTATACCATTGGAAAGGCTCGGCGGCATACCAGCTACGATAGGTATCAACAAAGCCCAGTTCTATCCCAGGCACCGCTAACCCTAACAGCTAGTGATCGATCTCATCTTAGGGCGCCTAAGACTCCCCTACATAATCTACACCAACGGACGGGGCTCAAACATATGTGAGGCACCCAGACAGTACCCCTTCGGCAACCAGCGAAATCCACCAAACCCTAGACATGGTTGCACATTCTACGGGTATTCCCCGACGTAATATGACAGAACTACTAGGCACATGTGGGGTACTGGGTTATCCGAGTGGGGCTTTGGGTCAAGACGCTGGAGCTACGGGGTGGCAGGAAGATCTGCGTGACGTGATGGAAACCAGTGATGTGCTATTTTCCCAAGACAGGCGAAATAGCGTCATAGACATACTTAAGGACCTGCTTGCGGTGGCCGAGCATGCTATGACAGAGCTGGGCCTCTTCCACCCTAACAAAGCGGTTTTATCGGCCAAGTTGGGCAAAATGTTGCAGGGCATATTTGAGGATACAGAAAGTAGGGAAGAGCCCCACGTGGTATCGATGTTGGGGCTCTGGGATGCGGACGAAACGCAAGGGGACACGATCGCCGCTGCGGCTGCCGGGAGTATTATTAGCACAACACTTCAATAGCTGGAGAGCGCACGCAACGTTACTACACTACTGGGCACGGATTTGTTCATGAGATACAAGAATATAGGAGACATTGCCGACCTCAACGAAGCAATTATTCGGATAGGGAAGGCGATGGAAGAATGTCTACCAGACAACCCTGCGCGGATGAATATGCTGTGTAGGTCGAGCGCTATGTTGACCACGAGATTTGAGGTACTGGGTAACATCAATGATCTGGAATTGGCCACAGGCAAGAATCAGGAAATAGTGAGAGGGACGGATTTTGGGGACCGGAATCATATCGATGCGCTTGGAAATTTGGGGGGCATATTTCTAAGAGCATTTGAGCAAACTGGTGACTCTGACGACCAACAAGCGATTAAGAACGGGGAAGAGGCACTAGGTGCTACACCCCAAGCCCACCCCAATAGAGGTGGCATACAGAATACCCTGGGAGGGATGCTCTTCGTGAGATTCGAGCAGTTAAGAGCCCGCAACGACCTCCAAAAAGGGATCGAGCGCAGCGAAAATGCACTAGCCACAGCACCTCCTGACCATTCCGATCTAGCGGCAATTTACAAGAATCTAGAAAACATGTTACGTACGAGGTTTGAGCTGCTAGGGACCAGTGAGGCCATTGACGACCTCCATCATGCGATCAAGCACAGCGAAAAGGCAATAGTCACTATGCCCCCGGATTGTTGCAAATCACCGGTACTTACAAGGACGGCTGGAAGTCCTCGGGTCAAAATATCTCCTTGTTATATCCTTAGCTTATTTGCAGTTTTGTTTCTTTTGTGTTTCATAATGTTAGACGCTAGGGATTGTGGAAAGATCAGCCACCGGCATTGCTCCTCAGCCCTCGCTCTGTTCTCGCCTTAGAATCTGCAGGCAGATGAAGGAACCTTGGGAACCTGAGAAAACCTCGGAACTCGGTAATGGAGTTTCTTCCGGATATGTACGCTGCGTTAGGAAGGCAAGGTATTGGATACCAGGAATGTGATAAAGTTGTGTTGTGTTGTCTTTGGTATAGATAGAACAGTTTTGTATTTTCTCTTTAAGCTACCACAGTGCCGGGGGATTCAGAACATAAGCAGGACTTCAACTACGATACAGAATATACATTCGTTTCTTGCTCTTTAGTATCATACCTCAACTCTGATCAGGACCTCGTAATAATAGGGATTACCCCCACGGAGCGACCGCGGGTGGTAACCAATGGGGCGGATCCCTGGCGAATTTCGTGCGGATAGACGACCTGGATGACCCCCGAAAGCACGGTCCCCACGGGGAAGAGTCTGGAGCTACTACCCCCCAATTGCACCCCCACCGAGCGACCGTGGACGATAGCCGGGGGAACGGGTTCACTGTAACATTTGAACTGGGAGAAGGCCCCAATGACCAACGGAACGGTATTCAACACGGCGAAGAGGAAGAGGCTGCTACGCCATGAGCTCCCGCCAACCGAGCCTGCATGAATTACAACCTAGGCAATATGTACTACACAAGGTTTGAATGGACAAGAGAGAATGGTGACCCCCAAAGAAGCAATTAAGCACGGCGAAGATGCCCTAACCGGTACACCTCAGGATCGCCCCAACCGAGCTTATATCTGCAATAGCCTGGGAACGAGGCTGCTTGCGAGGTTTGAGCAAACGGGCGACCTTGACGACCTCCAGAAAGCCATTAGGTACAGCGAAGAGGCAGTTGCCACTGCGCCTGCAGATCACCCGGCCCTAAATGGCATGCATGATAACCTGGAAGCCATGCTCTCTACCAGGTCCGAGCTGGTGGGAGACCCGCATGACACCCAAAAAGCCTCCCGGATGGGGAAACAGGCCATAGCTACAATGCCTCAAGATCACCTGAGCCCCTACCCGGAGACCATAGACGACAGCCAGGGGGACCCATTCTCAGCAAATTTTGAAACGATAGAGGACATTTATGACCTCTAGAAAGCCTGAAGCGTGGCGACCTGGTACTCCTCACGACCGCCCAGATGCGGAGTTGTTACACACTTTCCGTCGGAACTTGCACCCAAGCTTTGGAACGATATATCTTAGCATGTGTTTTCATTCCCCTGGTGTTGATTTTTTTCCCTACATAATTTTGGATGGCGAGTATACGGGAATGGTGTTGGCTTTTCTTCTTACGACTAGCATCCGTGCGCGAATTATTACAATTTTTGTTACACGGCGTATATTCCTTTCCTAAATCCCCAAGGCGGGTCTCGGCGGCTGGTGGTGGGATGCGGTTTTTAGTCATTAGATAGTTTTGGATGTTTGATGTTCACGGATAAATGTACGATGGTAGGGCAAATGGAAATACTGTGGATTGGTATCTGTCAGCGGGGTGATAAAGTGTGGGACTGGGAGATGTAACCTGGCATGCCCTCCGGAGGAGATCATACCCTCAGCTCTGCCCGCTATATCAGTATGCTCAGTCCCAGTCGCGAAGAAACCGGAGGGCCCTATTACCAGATCTCATCTGCTCAAGAATGTGGGGCCCCTGTACATACAGACCTTCGTACTGTTGGGTAATTCTGATTGTCATGATGGTTGGGAATTGTTGAGCAGATGGTGCGCACTACTAGTCTTACGTCTTGATCTCACCCCAAGTAGATAATCTGTAATAGTTGGGTCTATTCCTACATTGTTTGGCTCATAGTTGGTAAAAGCAGGTGCGACGCAGGAAAAATATAATTATTATGATACTACATAGATTTCCTATTGGATATCTTATATGAGAACGATGGGTTGGGGCATTATTTGCACCAGATTCTATATGAAAAAAACTCGGCATTCCCGGTTCTAGAACCCGAGGAGGTATATGGCGGCTCTATGACATATTGTCTCGGGCGAAGACCTCCCGGTGACTCCTACCACCACCACCGTCGCTGCGGCCCTCTGGTGTGGTATACCTCCATCTACCTATTCGGCCCGTATCTCCGCCTTGTCCTTATCAATTCGCAGTCATTTGGTATCGATGATAGGTATTCGCGGTTGGGGTCAGTTCGGGTATGGGTGTGTATGGAACTCGCAAAAACCCGGTGGCGGTTGAAGGGATTCAAGACCTGTCGTAGCGGAGTCGTTTTCAGAGGCTATGACCGACGTCATGTCTTCAATTGGAAGAAACACCCCTTGACCTTTCTTCCCGTCCTTCTCAGCCCTTCGAGCGCCGATACTCCTGCGGTTCACTGCAGCTTTAGGCTTCCCGTAAGCCAGCTGGGTTCTCACCCCCTACCATCCTATGGCCAGGTGGCTTCCCCTCCCCTCCACCCGTCTTAGAGAGTCTCGAAGGGCATGTAATAGTTGAGGAATATCGCGCGTAGCCGTCACTGATTTTCTCATGTTTCGCATCATGCATGTTCAGGTGTCTCGCTCGCTTTGGCCGAGTATGGCCGAAACGAAATCGGGCGGGAGCCCGGGTATTGGATTTTAGTAGGAAATTCTGGTGATGGTCAGTGAGGCGTGGGTCTGGACGGTAGTGCGGCAGAACAAACTGGGTGGGGGATAGCGATGACGATAGGTTACCGCAGCCAGCGTGCTGGAAAACTTCCGAAGGAGGCTCTTGTATTGGACGGGCTTGGCACCTGGTCCTGGGCTTAGGGGCTCTTACTCTTTGTGTTATCATACACCACTGCAGTTCAAAAGCAAACTGAGCCACTTTCCCTGGGCCAACCCGTTACAAACCCGCAACACAACTTTGGAATCCATTGCGATGATGCGACCACCAAAGTCACCCTTACCGCAGGACCAAGAGAGAGCTTGGCTCGCAAAGCAATGATAATTGGGCTGAGAGCAGAAGGCGAAGTTACCGCTATTACACGTACACTGATTTTTCCTGAGCTATAGGTAGTGGGATGCGCTGCCTCATGTCGCTCTCCCGGAACCTTGTGGGAGCAGGATACTTGCCGCCTGCTCGATCCTTTCACCGACTGGAGACTCTAGCTACTCTCAGGGGTTCTTGAAGTTTTGCGGGGTGGTATGGACAAATGGCGGTGGGAGTTTACTAACATTGCCTCCAATGCTCCCAGCACGCGGGATATCACATCGCGACCACCGTTACCGAACCTGGCGAACTCTGAATATGGTTGTCACGGCTGCGGGACCTCCCCCCTCCTGGCAAATCGGTTGGGTGGGCAATCCAGGATCCCGACATGATACTTGACCGATAATCTAGGATTGCGGAACACACATGGAGTTCGCATCCAAAGTAAGTGGTAGTTTACCCTACGTTCCATGGATTATCGCTTTATACCTGCTGGTGCTTTTATCCCCATCTACCACTGGAAGAGCTTGCAAACCACTCATTAATGCTGGGTGCTGTCGGGGGTGCTAGAAGAGATTTGTGATCTCTTAGTGTGTGCAGAAACATCCCCTCTGCGATAATGCAGCAACTCCGGCAGGCCACTTCCGAGAATCACAGTATCGCAACCGGTAGCTGGTATTATTTATCCCCGGATTATTTCCCACGTTCAACGAAAACAACCCAGCTTCGGCAGACGGCGGTACTAGTAGAGCGACTATTGGAGCAACTAGGAGATATCAACACCCGACCCAAACAACATGGGCGCAGCATAGAACAGAAAAGCTCTCTAGAAGGCCGGGTGTATCGTGGGGACATTACTGGAGTGTGGGATCGATGGGTGCTTGCCCGGGGAGGGATACTTGCGTGTGGATAGATCTGGGAGGAGTGAGCCGGAGAGTTCTGAATTTACTAGAGGGAGGAAACGTTTATTGGCGGGCGGTTTCCTCGCAAATCAATGTAGGAACAGACTGCCTGTATACATAATCTCTCCCCAAGCCAGAGGCGAACAGTTTCAATCAAACATATCTAAATTCCCCAGGGCTCACCAGCATTACCGAGCGTTCCCAAAGTTGCCGCGGTCTCGCGCTCTGACACACTCCTTCCCTACCTTCCCCGGACTTGACTAACTACTTTTATACCCACAATACCCACAATACCCTAATATCCATCCCCTGTTTCCCTAACCTCACCACCCATTTCCTCTCCTCTGATGTTACCAAACTACTCTTCGTAAGCTGTCAGCTGTCCTCTTCACCTTACCGAGTGATAGTCCGTGAGAGACCCGTGCAGGCAACCTAATTTATTAATCCTATGATAAGAGGACCCACCCGACACATAACTAGCTATATAACCGATCACCCGTAAAAGCAAAAGTAGGGTAGAGAAGAGGGCTCTCAGTAAGACGCACGCAATTGATATAATAACCACCAACAAATTGACACTATCTTAGAGATCAGACCCGTATCCACTTTTCTTGGAGCCAATTTAACTTGCCCGGGAGGATATCATACATGCTTCGCCTTACACAACAGAGGCGATCCGAAGTCCCAGACACTCCTTCCCCGACACATCACGGTTGCTGATGCGAGAGGATATAGTACTAGAACGGCGGGGTAAACCCGATTGTGCACATTGTGAGGCGATCGGGGATTAATGGATGGTACGGAGAGTGTAGTCTGTCATAGAAACACCAGTTGAGGAAACTGAGTAAGGATTTTGTACTCGGGGTGGGGGGTAGAAGTTGGAGGTAGGGGACAGGGTTGATAGATCTCATGGCGAGCGACGTTGCGGACAGTCGACATGCTGGGATACCTGCCCAATGTTAATGAATTGAGCACATCACCGGGAAAGGCGATTGGTGGGTCAAGCCAGCTGTGTGCTGCAGGGATCAAGTGCCGGTGGAAAGGGCTAACCACTGTTATGGTCAAGGTCAAATGTCCCCTTGAACAACTGGCTTATGCATACACAACGGCGGCTTCCAATGACACCTAGCCCAACGGGGATCTGATGGCATTGCTGTGGCATTCCCAAGGGGGCTAGAAGGAATTGCTTGATCACTCTGTGATAGTGTTGTATCACCGATGCACCAGTGGTCTATCTTTAAGTCCAATTCGTTGTACCATGATGCATCGCTTCGGCATCGAACTCCAGTCAGTCTTGTGCAATTTGTCCCTACCCTGGGGGGCGCAGTTCGTTGCGTTGCCCAGGCTGTCCTAGATGTTCCTTGGCTAGTTGGTGTTCGATCGTTCACATGAATTGGGCAATGGAAGCGGCCGGGCTGGTGAAAGCTCAAGGCGTGTGGGCGATTACTTCGATTTGGCGTCCAAGGATATCCGGGATGGTAGCAGCCTTAGTAGCAAATATTATTAATCACCGGTGCTTGCTCCGGAGCTCGTCTCCGGAGTTCATTCCGGAGTTCATTCCGTAGTTATTTCTTTCATTCTCTATGAGGTATATCTTGTCGGTCAGGAACTGTATAATGATAGATATGGAATGTGGGGTAGTTAGTTGTCTTAGAGGAGCGGAGAGATGTGCATACCATAGCGGTGAAGGAAGAACCGGAGAAATGACCGCTGAGCAGCGGTAAAGAGGGCGATTGGAGAGAATGTCGAGGAACATCGGTGAAGGCAGCGATGGGACAGAAGACCGGAGGACCGGTAATTAAATATCGGTGAAGAAAAGAAGAGAAGGAGGTATGCGAAGTGGTGGAAACATGCCCGTGTATGTTCAGACTCCTGGAAGAGTTGCTATCAGTACTTTGTACTTAAGGGCTGTGATGACCCACCTTAGTTGTAGTAGCAAGTCGCCAGCCCCTTTATCCCTCTCAAGCCAAAAGTCTTCGTTTCTATCCTGTTCCCTTCTAGAGCAAGTTCTCACAGACACGATCAGATTCCAGCATCGGTTTTTGTTAGCAAATACCAGGTACAACAGGGCATATAGGGGGCGCTGGGGGCGTACGCGGGGCGCGGTTGTCGGTGGTGTTCGGAAACGAACCGTGCTATGGGTATTAGCGGTGGCACTCATGCAGCTCTAGAATATTGCGGCTCGGAATGTTAGGTCCGTTAGGAGCGGGATGCATTCATAGTATCATATTCGAGAGAGGAAATGAAACAGAGGAGGGAGGCTTACATAGGTGCGAATCAACTTTAGGAACTGATAGAGAACCCCGATCCTTACGTTGGAAAACAACTGCGCAGGGAGAGCGGGCTGAGGTGCATATGGCAAACCGGAGATATGATTGGCGGGCCAGACTCACTTGAACGGTACCGCACCAGTCCAAGTTCATCGCCGGTTGGACAGAAACTGCGCACAAGCGGGGTTTGCCTGACTAATCACATCTCGTGTTAGGAACTTCTCATGAGCCCTCAGCTCAGCCTTGTTTATTTCGACACCGTCCAGCGAGTCAGGTGCCGTGCCCTACCCCGACACCCAGAATTGGAGAACGGACTGCTGTGTCGTTGGAGTTGCCGCCTTTGGAAAGACCTGGTGCCCTTTTTTGTTTTTTATGTCAATGGCAGGTGCTGAGGATCTCCGGTTTGACGGTATATCAGCCGCCAGTCCAAGCAAGAGACCAGCGCCTGGCGTCGTATGGCACAAGGTTCCATTGTTCCACTATTTGCGGGATATAGCTAAGCGCACTCTCTATTAAGTACAGCGACTCTAGCTCACACCATATCATGCACTCACATCGAATTCAGCGCAATGCAATCTTTTTTGCTTCACCGACCCCATATCTGACCCCGAGCGAAACAAAACTGATAGAGTGGTGAAAGGTGGCGGTGATAGAAGTGCCTTAGGTTCAACGTGGGAAAGGAATATCGAAGAGGTGAAACCGATTGGGTACGATACTTGGAGAAGGCAAAGAATAGTTCTGAGCAAGCCACTCGCTAACTCTGCACGATTCTGGGGTAGAGGTTTTATATCGCGAAGTTCCAGAGGGACGCCTGGAGCCGAACGACCGAGGGGCGAACATTCTACTCCGGGATACCACTACTGCCGAGCCGCCTACCCTGTAGGAAGCGGAGTTGTGGATAATTGGACATAAGGAGATATACAGAAAGGTAGGTACTCTGCCAACCACCGGAGGTGTTTGCACAGATCCCCCGTCTTGGGATGTTCTAACTCCACCAGTTTGTTATCAAGACCCCAACTCGGCAAGCATTCCTCCCCAGCCACAACATATACAACAAGTGTCGCCCAAAAGCAGGCGAAAAACTCCCGAGCAATGCAGGGCGCATCAGCAATGCAGTATGGAAAAGCCTGGGCACAGATTTCACATTACATGGGCATTTTTGAACATGCGATGGCAGAGAGACTTGGTTCGATGGGTGTGAAGGGTTTTCGGAGTAACACCTCGGGTCAAGATCTTCATGACCTGATGGAAACCAGCGATATTCTGTTCTCACAATATGAGAGAAATAACGATATGGTCATGCTTAATGAGGCAATTGCGCTTGCGGAAAGTGCTATTACAGCAATGACCCCCTCTCACCCTCATCGAGCTGTTTTGTTGGACAAGCGGAGCAGATGCGATCGTTCGGAGGACATAGTACCTGGCGAGATCGCACGGCAGTGGGGAATGCAGGAAACGGACGAGACCCCGCAGGAGATGACCACCTATGCAACCGTATGCAGTAGCATCCTCGATACGTGGGGTCGTTCGGAGCGACTGCACAGCCAGTCCACATCGCTAATCGCTGATTTGTATGGAAGATATGAACGGCTAGGTAACCTGGCAGACCTCAACGAAGCAATTATTCAGATGGAGAGGGCAATCGAAAAATTCCTCCAGGGCAATCCGGTTCGCGTGGATATGCTAAGACGGTTGAGCCTCATGTTCGCAAGATTTAAGAGGCTAGGTGACATGAATGATTTGGAATTGGCTGCAGGCATGAATGAAGAAATAGTCAGAGGGACTTCACCCCGCAATCACAGTCACATCGATGCGCTTGGGGACCTGGGGAGAATGTTTATGAGAAGATTTGAACAAATAGGAGACATAGAGGACCTGCAAAAAGCGATCGGCCCCGGCGAAGAGGCATTAGCGGCGACCCCCCAAGATGATCCCGGTCGAGCGGTCAGACACCTCAACTTGTGAGCAATTTTGTTGACGAGATTTAGGAGGATAGGAGACCTTTGCGACCTGCAGAAATCAATAGAGCAGAGTGAAGCAGCACTAGCTGCTGCGCCTCGGGATTCCCCCTATCTAGCGCATGTACAGAGTAATCCGGGAACAGGGTTCACAAGAAGGTTTGAGCGGATAGGAGAAATTCGGGACCTCGAAAATGCCATTGAGTACAGCCGAGATGCACTAGCTTCGACCCCTCCGGATCACCCCCACCGAACAGGGATGCATAACTACCTAGGAGCCAGTCTCGCTACGAGGTTTCAGCGTATATGGGAGCTCGACGATCTTCAAAATGCCATTAAACATTGCTAGCACGCTCTAGCTGCCACACCTCATGATCACCCTGGTCGAGTCAGCAGACAGACTAACCTGGGGGCCTATTTATCCCTCAAATTTGAGCGTATGGGGGACCTTGATGACCTGGAAAACTCCATTAATCATGGAGAAAATGCACTGGTTGCCACATCTCAAGATGACCCCCAACGAGCACTCCTATATAGCAACCTTGCATCAAGACTCTGTATGAAGTTCGAACGGACTGGAGACCTTGTCAGCCTTCAGAAATCCATCAAATACTCTGAGGAGGCGCTAAATACTACACCTCATGCTCACCCCGGTTGAGCAGTGAGAAAAAGTAGTTTAGGGGGCATGTTGGCCAGAAGGTTTAGGCGGACAGGAGATATAGATGGCTTTCACATAGCCATCAAGCACAGCGAACAGGCTCTGGCTACTACACCTCAGGATCACCCCGGACGACCGACAGTGTTTAATAATCTGGTAGTAGAGTTCTTCCAGAAGTTTCAGGAGTTGGGAGATCTTGAGGATCTCCAGAAAGCTATTACGCACGGAGATCAGGCTCGAGCTGCTACCCCTCAAGACCACCCCAGGCAAGCATCCTCGTGCCTCCACATGGGTCAATGCTTAGAATTAAGATCCAAGATTCTAAACTGCAGTGAGGACATAAACGAAAGCCTTCCACTGTACCAGGAGGCTTGTGATTGTCACACATCACCTCCCAGGGATCGGATCAGCGCAAGCCGCAGAGCAGCTTCCATACTATTTTCAACCGGCCAGTTTCATGAATCGAGTACATTGCTCGAGCGAGCGGTCGGCTTGATGCCAAGTGTAAATCTACGATTATTAAACCGAGACGATCAGCAGCATATACTCTCGGACCTTGAGGGGCTCTCGTCATCGGCTGCGTCTATGGCTCTTTGTGCTGGCAGGGAAGCCTACCACAGCCTTCAGCTTCTAGAGCTCGGTCAAGGAATAATTATGGGATTTACAATCGACTCAAGATCCGAATTTTCGGAACTTGAAATGGACCATCCGCTTGAACTCCGCCAATTCAATCGCCTCCGTGCTGAGATAGACTCGCCAATAGATGGAATAAATGGCGCAAGCTTCGAGCCGCCCGATCAAGCCCAAAATCGTGTTGGATCCAGGCATTGGGATGCGGTAAAGCAGATGGATGTAATTCTGGATCGCATCCGGACGTTCCCCGGATATTGCGGGTTCCTGCTCCCACCACCTCCGGAGGATCTGATGAAACTAGCAGAAATTGGCCCCCTTGTTGTCGTCAACTGCACTCCCTATAGGAGCGACGCCATAATCGTAACCACATCAGGGATAACTTCCTTAGAACTTCGAAAATTAAAATACGAAGAGACAACCCGCTGGATGACTCAATTTGGTGGTTTCGGAGCAGGAGGAAGTTAGATTAAACGACGTCAGGATAACAGGAAAATGAAAGACCTCCTAATTTGGCTATGGGATGCCGCCGTTGGACCCGCTTTTGACGACCTTGAGTGCAGTGGGACCATTATCTGTAATGGTGCTTCTGATACCAATTTGAACCGGATTTGGTGGATTGGAATAGGGCAACCAAGTATGGCCCCTTTCCATGCGGCTGGGGATCACGCGTTAGGATCAACCAGTAACACTTTAAGTCGAGCCATCTCCACCTATATACCAACAATCAAAGCCCTCAGCTATGCACGCCAAACACAGCCACCCCTATCCGGCGGATGTGTTACTCCTTTCTCAGCGAGGCCCTCCCAGGAGGCCCAAATTCCCAAAACACGGAAACCCACCTTACTAATCGTTCCCTTGGCAAAAACACCTGGCGCAGCAGGTCTACCTGGTGTCAGCAGTGAAATTCAATATATACACGATTCGGCCGCCACAAATTCGGTCGAGACTATGGTATTGAGTAACCCAACCCCAGCCGACGTCCTCAAACAAGTTGTGTAACACGGCATTGTTCATTTTGCCTGCCACTGGGTTTCCGATATCAACCCTTCGGACAGCCATCTGGTCCTTCTCACCCTGGATGGCAATGAAGCCGGTAAACTAACGGCTCGAGATATATCGAGTATTGCGGCGAAAAGTGCACAGCTCGCCTATCTTTCGGCCTACTCCTCCGCCCAAAACCCTTCTTCTAAATTGGCAGACGAAGTCATACATCTCGCGAGTGCCTTTCAGCCTGCCGGATTCAGCCATACCCTTGCAAACCTCTGGGAAACTGATGACTAGGCCTCTAGTGAACTTGCGAGAGACTTCTACAACCTGCTTTTCCAACACAAAGGACACGGCGATTGGCACCAACAGATCCCTACAGCCTTTCATCAAGCTGTGAAGAATTGCCGCAAGAAACAACTGGGGAACTTCCTGACTTGGGCCCCTTTCGTGCATACAGGAGCTTAAACTATCAGGTTTTGTAACTGTTTCTACAAATTATTTACTTCCCCTCGTTTTTCATTAAACCGATGTTGCACCGAAATAAACCTGTCTTCTTTACTTTTTCAATACTGGCTGATGCTCCCCTTCGTGTTGGCGCACCTCGCCCACTCCTTGCTCTGGGCCCCTCCACCCACCGGTCATTATTGCACGAAGTGGTCTCTTTTTACACCTACGTCGCCTTCCTGTTTTGTTATTCACAGCGGGGTTTATTTATTCGGGCTACACTTTAGCCTCTGTCGGCAGGGCTGGCATTTGGCTAGGTGATTCCTACAAGAATCTCATCTTATGTGTTCCGTTGGCCGATGTCCTTGACGAATATATTTTATCGTAAATGTCTTCATTAGTTTGTGGTATCCGTTTCTTTCTTCTCCTATATAATTTCAACCGGCAAGTGGATAGGAATGGCATTCCTTTGTGTAATTGATTATAAGTTACTTATCATATGATACTTCTCTCCTATTGCCGCTATACCAATAGAATGACGCCGTCCACCAATGCGAGTGATAATTATATTCCCATATGAACTGCAATCTAGTCATCGCGGCAAATAAAGGAACTTCCCGATTCACTGCTCGAAAGAGAATACGTCCCCGATGCTTGGAAGCAATACCGGTAACATTACATACCCGTGATTGTCCTGCATGGTATGATACACCGTAGGAAATTTGCCCACCAGACAAACAAAGCCATAAACCATGAACTGCTTAGCTAGCCCCCCCAAAATCCCTATTACTTACACCGCCCCACCCCAAAAATACCTCCCTGGCTAGAAACACTTCCTCGGCCATCTGGTTTGATATCCCTCCCACTTTTCAGACAGTTGTTTTTTTGCTGACTACTGGAAGCTCGGCTGGCTGTCTGGTCCCCGTTATTGGCCTCAACAGAACCCAGCGTCCCCCGTTCGCATCCGGTCCTATCCGTGAGACCCTAGATCCAACAGTAGATTTTCCGCAGGACTCCAGATCCCGGTGTGATATGATACGGATATACCGAGAATATTCTCCAATCCGCTCCGGAATTATTTCTCCCCCCCGGCCAAAAGAAAGAGGAAAAAAAAAAATCAACGGTAGAATCTAGAATTGAGCTAGAAGTCGTATGGGAAAAAAATTCGTTTCGGTCTGATTCATCTAGGGAGAGGGAAATCAACCTCTCGACGGAGTTATGGTGCGGCGCCAATCTTTGGTGTTATTACTCGGGAGGGTTCTCGGATACCGGTAGCGGGCGGTGGGGGCGGCAAATTTGGCGACGTTCAGTGAATATGCGCATGACTGCGATCCTGCTTGGGGAACCTTACGTCCGCTGAACGAGGTGTAGCGGTGTGGGAGTTCTATTATACATAAAATATTTGAATGCTCTGTTATGCTCGATAGGGTTCTTATCCCCTAAAAATTTACTGTTTGGGGATGTCTTCGCAGGCTGGATTCTCGGTATATAGTCTGGCTCCTCCCCTTCTTGGTTAGAGATGAGAGATACCAATTGATACTGTTTTCCGTCTATCCATATTGGGCCCTGCGTCATCACCTTTTTACCTCTTGGCTATCGGCCATATTTCACGAACGTCAATCTCCAATTATTTTTACTCCTCTTGTCCTACGGTTTACAAGGCGGTTCTTCAGCAAACCCAGCAACCCGTAATCCACAAATGCAGTCGGTTGGAAACACCATCCAGTCCTGGAAGTTAACAGAGATACTCCCACACTGGTATAAAGTGCCTCCCACTAGGTCAATGATTCCCCCAACCGAGTCTAATAGGGGGAGCAGAGTTCACCGGATAGTACCCGGTGAGTATTGCTTTCGGCCCCCCCGCCCCTCGCACCCGGATCGGTGCCATTCTTCCCATCTTTCAACGTAGAAACAAGCGAAGGAAATTTGCCCTTTTGTCGCGGGGTACTTGGCATATTTTGAATCTTTGTCTTTGGCTACTACTGTAATAGGCGCTGTCCTCGCTCAACAGCACCCCCCTCTAAGGCATATTTATAGTGATTACGGCTGTCCAGAAGCTCTGCAATACCTTATTACCTACACTAAGTCCCCGGAAAAAGGTTCAGGAAGAATTATGTATCATAACCAGTTAACCGATACCACGAGAGACTGCTCTCCCTTTCCTCTCTTCTTCCCCGCCAGCTCTGTTCAAGATAAGTATTAAATGTACAATGCTGAGTTAGGGCGGGCACAGGTGTTAAACAAGGTTGAGTTGCTGGAAGTAAAAAAACGGGTGGTAGGCAAGTTGACGATTCTTGTATATGCCTTTTCAATAGGCGTCATAAACACAGGGGCATAGGAGGATCGGATGGGTTCGTGCTCATGGGTTCGTGATCCGGATCGTGACGTCTCCTATCAAGCCATCCATCGACAGGCACGTGCCGGTGCAGGTGAGTAGCATGAAGGGAAAGAAGAAAAGGAAAAGGGGTTAGTTACCCTCACGATCTCATTTTCTGAAAATTTTAGCGGCCCCGTTTGCCTTTCCCGCCCACCAACACCCGAGGGAATAGCTAACACCAAAGACTCTATGGAAAGCTTAAAGGCCCGTTTGGCAGACCATGTCTTGAGATGGCCGCCAGCTCTGCACACGGTTTTTCCTGACAAGCGGTGTTGCTAAATTAGCGGTAGGATATGATCCAAGGTGCAAAAACATGTTAAATATTATATTAAGCGAAATTCTGGGAGGGATAACCGGTACAACAGGTATGTAGAACACACGGTCTGCCAAACACCCCCTGACTGACTCAGGCCAGGCTGCGCACACGACGGCATGCACGAAACGCGGAAAACACATTTTTCTGTCATAGGGAATATGATAGCACGGGAAACGGTGAGGTTGCCGAGGTGCTCTGGCCCATTCCGAATAGCCCAAAGCTCACCAGTGCTCACATCGCTTCACGGAAGAAGAGATATCTGCATGCTCTCTCCGTTTGTTTGAAGGGTGCATGATGCCCTATCGCCCTGTAGAATTTGTTTTGTTAGTGAGTTACCAACAGGCATTCAGGCTTTGAGTTTGGCTGGGGTGTTCCTCTTTCGGTGATCCAGTCTCAGAGGTCGCTCACTATACTTGTGCGGAATGCTTTCAGAGGTCACCCGACCGTGGGGCCTGGTCGTAATTTACGATACCACACCGTTAAAAATCTTGAAATCTATAATCAGATTATCAATCGGTAACTGCTGGCCCGCCCATGATGGGCTTTATTGACGGGTTAATGAAATTGTGGATACGGGTTAACATCCAGCGCGCTGATCTCGTCCCGTGTCATGAATACACTCATCCTTCTCCGCCGCTTTGATACCTAGAATCTGGAGATTACGGTTCTGGGGGAGGGAGTCGGTTTCAAGTGTTGATGGTATTGCAGTTGACTTCTGCAGCCTCACACGAACATAGGTCCCCAGGTTTTCCCGAGACCGGAACCGGACAATTGGCTTGCGGCTAATCGGTAAGCTAGAGTGAGGTGCTTATAATAGTAGTCAGGGCAATGCAGAGAGCCAGTACCACGGCGGGGCCTGGCGGTTAGCCATTTGCGGTGGCATTGTGTGGCTCGGGTTTAGGTGGGACTCCACAGTGGCCGAAAACGGTGATAATGACTAACACTATCACTTCACCGTCACATCGGAAGTGCAAATAGTCATACCAATCACGGGGGTGGGAAATTCGCTACTCCCATAGGTAGTTTTTATTCCCTAATAAAACAACAGCTCTGGAATGCTGGAGCAATAAATCCGGGAAAAGGGCAAAGAAATGCAAGGGGGATTTCCCCAAATCCCAAACAGGAATATCAAACGACATCTCTGTAACCCTACCTCTGGCCATGCTTACCCTCTACAATAATCTTCTCAAGGCTCTTGTAGAACCAATCTCCAGCTAGATCCCCAATCTTAACACAGACCAAGCTGGGATGGGCTTTCATAATCTTCATTTGCTCGGCCTCCTCCTTGAGGGTATCATCGGTAACCCATCTAGTGAAGCTCTTGACGTTTTCGGCCTGCAACGGGATGCCCATTTCCACCATGTACTCGATACCTTGCTCAAGTCTACGCTGTCCAACGGCATAATTCACAAAGTCATCCACGACGCTATTGGGTTCTCGGGTCATGGGTACGGCCGGGGGGCACGGGGGGCGTAGGCAGTGGCCAAAAAGATATCGGATTTAGTCTTGAAGCCAAGCACTCTAGAGCGGTGATGGCGGATGGGAACGAGCATGGTCCAGACGATACCCTCACCGGTGCCACTCCCGCCTAGGGCTTTCGCGACCGGACACTCATTAGCGACCTCCTTGGTGTATTCCATCATCTGGCGTTCGGCGGCGGTAGTATCGGCGTTCAAATTGATGGTTACCTTGAAAGTTTTGTAGTTCATGATGTTGAAAATGCGATACTCGGGAAGGGCGACGCCGGAGAGACGACCCATGTCGAGCCAGAGGTCATCAACACATATATTGAACACCATAAAGAATCTCTCCAATCTGGAAATGCCAACTCCCTTGTGGACCTCTTGGCCGGCAAATTCTCCAGCGATAATCAGAGTCTTAAACTTGGCCTTCCCGGCCCCGAAAACGGACTGCGCTAGTCTATCAAGGGGAACGCCAGCAAGGAATTCGGCTACACCGTTTTTATCACCAGTCCCAGCCCCCGAATCCAAGACTGTTGCGTGATTGAATAGTCACGTCGGCAAGGTTCTTGTGGTCACGAAAGACTAAGGTGGCATTGGCCCCGTGGATTTTAACGGTTCCACGAAAATCGGCCCTGGCAGGGAGAGCGAGCTTGGGGCCCCGGGTTCTAAGCTCGGCCGAACGGATCTTACGAGCCTCCATCCTGAAACCAGGGAATTGCCAGGTGCTCGGATACTTGATAAACGCTGGGGAGTTCGATGCAGCTTTGTCGTGGTTTGCCATAGCTAGCCAAAGGTTAAAAAAACAACTCACGCTATTTTTAACGATGGAGAATGAGAGGAGAATTTAACCGGGCCTTGTAGTGTGAGGGGCCGCGGGGTAAAGTATAATGTAGCGTGCCAAGAAAACAAAAAACCGGGAGAATTTGTTTCCAGGTTAAGGAGATAGGATGAAGGGAATCAAGAGAAGGCGATAACCAACCTTAAAAAAACTTATGGCGAAAGGGCGAAACCTGAGGAGGGTGGTAGAAGTTTGTGGGCGGACTCTGAAATAAGGACTCGTCGGAAGATGAAGAGGGTGAAAGAGTGAGGGAGAAATGGTGGGGGAATGGGGAGCGAGGTATGCGGTATGTAGAAGTGGAGGGAGAACACGGGAAGGAGGTGACACGGGGCGCGAGGTCTGGAGAGGAAACTAGGGGAATCACAGTCTCTCACTCGGTTCCTCTGTTTTGTTGAGCCCGAAATTTCTCCCTTGTTCTGCTCGGCTCTCCCACCTCGGGATTCCACCTGCTTAACCCGTTAAAGGAAAATAAAGGAGTCGGAAGCACCCTACGACCCACTACGAATTTTGGAACTAGAATCTCACCCAGAAAAAAAACTGCGTTATAATTATCATTAAAAACCATCCCACAGCCAATGGCTATAAGCCAATATGGTTTCAAATAAACCACCAAAGGCCATTTCCCTATTGCGAAGAGACCGGTGAGGTACCCTATCCCAGACACCCCTACATTCCGGCAAGGTGTGTTAGAGTTTGTTTATTTTTGACTGGCGAACCACGCGTGGGGGGTTGTCTATGGGCAACTTATGATACCCTTTTCTGGCTAGGCGGCATTCTCAGAGCGGTATTATCTGCAACGAACCGTTCACTCACCCCCCCCCCGCCGCGGCTATTAGTAAGGGGCATGGAAATTCCCATGTTTTTGAACGAATGTACAGTACGCGCCGTATCTCGATCAGCACATCTTCCCATCTCCTCCATCCTGTGAAATTGGTATGAATAAAATACCGTATCTACTTGGTCCATTCACTATCTCCGTAGGTCACTAATCTCCGGATTTAGAGACAAAATTTCTTAAGAAGGATTACTACTTTTCTGAAACGGTATAGCTGCAGTCATTTGCTTGCAATACCAAACCTATTTGGGCTATTTTCGCAATGTACGGTACCAGGGATATTCCTGAGTGGACGGAGCTAACGAATCGAAGGAGTGAATACGGTACTGCATCACTGGTACTTCCGGTCACCACGGGCCCCTTCCGGATCGCCCGTCTTACCATCCGAAAGACCAGCGGGGGAGTCACCCGATTTCTCGCCGCGGTGGAAGCAGAAGAAGTCCACATATCCTCCATTTTTCCCCAGGATGGATCTCCGTCGTTTGAGGAAACGCTTAGGGTCGCGATTGGGTTGTAAAAAATCGCGAGGGATAGTTTCTGGAGCTCAAACTCTGTACCTATACTGATTAATGGTATTGAGGAGACTGATACATTATGTCGGGGGGTGGGCGCTGCCAAAGGTTTATCCGGTGTGTTCAACGACATTGAGGGTGAGGGGAAAGGCAAACCATGATTTACTTAACGCGTTAACGGGTCTTGCATTCTCCGTATACTCTCTCTGTAGGAAAAGAGCTGGTACCTGGGTGCAGGAAGCACGGACATGACATGTTTGCGTAGGATCCATACGTTTACTCTCTACCATTGCCGTTTCCGTTATAGCCAGCGCTCAGACGAGGTAGCCTCTCCCGTCCCCCTTCTACTCTCGCACTCTCCAGAATTCTTCGCTAATGCAAGAGAACACAGCCTCTTCACACTCTCCTACAGAACCCAAGCACCCTACAAACCAGCGATACCTTCGACACTCCCGGGAAATTATGAAGCTTACCTTGTCCACTATCTTACTTGGCTAGAAAGCACTTCCCTCCCGCTTGCGGAACGACCCCCGTCGCCAAAAGAAACACAGCCCGGAAGTTCTGAGATTCTCATCCCACTGGCAAAACATTACTCTGTCTTATATACACGCAGAAAGGGTGGAAACGGTGAGCTGATCACAGATGGGAGTTCTCTTCGGTAGCGTCAAAAAATTAGGATTATTTGGGGAAGAGGCGGTTGTCGGAGGGGGTGATTGGGGTCTGAGTGGACTTTGGGGGAGTACTGTATGCGGTAGTTAGTCTTAAATTGCCCACTCTCTCAAGTACAGGACTGTGAAGGGATGAGAGATAGTTTGGGATTACTATTGGGGGAGTAGATCCGGGTGGGGTCACCTGGAGTCAATGGCCATGGTGACAGGTGCATAATTCTAGGGTGGAATGCCCCAAATTCACGTTTACTACGAGTCCCACTGTCTCTACCGCATCGGGCAGGGAGACGGTATGAACGGATATACCCAACCTGGTGCGGTTTATAAATTTATTTTGATGGACTTTCAAATCGTGGTTCTGAAAATACAATCTCGAATCACGATCATCTAAATGGACCGGCCTCCCGGGGCCCCCTTAAGTTTAATGAGCGCAATTTGTAGATTATCTCGGCGATAAATAAGGGTAAGGATGGCGTTGGAGGTTTTTGGCATTCAGTTAAGGGACTTGCACCGACACTTGTTCATTGAACTCTTTGGTTCATGCAGGGGCGAAAGTCGGTTAGGACGCAGAGCTACGAGTATAGTACTAAGAGTACCAGAAGGGGCTAATTACCCGTGCCTCGGGGGGAGTTATTATTTCAATAGCACCTGCCATGGCGTTGTGAAGGGAGTAGTGTAGTGTGCATCTGGAGGGACAAGCATAATTCCACGGAAGATCCCATGAATTTCTGGCTTTTCGAGAATTGCACTGCCGAATACCCGGGGGAGGGGGCGTTGTTTATTGAACCTAGTGTGGTATCATAGCATGAACAAAAAATGCGAGCTTCTAGCGGGCAGGAAGCTACTAATGGGGAATGGTTCATTTCTGCGGGATACCAAGGGCTCTGCTGCGTGAATCCTTTCCAAATAACACGTAGGTGGTGACTCGGGACTGGTGTACGGCGGGTCATGTACTCGAGTACCAGTGCTAGTCTTTCATCAGTTACCTTTCTTAGAGGAATGTGAGGTATTTGCCGGTTGGCTATCCGGTTTATGGAATTCATCCCACTATCACACGACCTCTGTTTGATCACTCAGGAACAACCGATGTTAGAAATATTAAAGATAATCAGCTACACCAGGGTTGGGTGCCGTGGTGTGGATACAAAAACATAGAAAATCAGGCGCAAAGATGAGTGAAGACCGCCTGCTGACGACGCGGGCTTTGGGCAGCCTCTCCTACTCGCCATTACCCCCGGATTCGCATCCAGTCTCCATTCCCTACCTTCATATCTCGGCGCTCCTCCACCGCGCCCCAGTCTTACTCCTACCACCTCCATGCCTGCTCCTATTCGCGCTCCTGACTCCACTCTCACTACTTCCACCACCCCCACTACTACTTGATTCACAAGTCTCGACTCCCTTCCCAACTCTCGTCCCTACTCCTTATCCCACTCCTTATCCCACTCATTATCCCACTCATTATCCCACTCCCCCTCACCTTCCCCCTCATCTACCTTTCCCATGCCTACACCCCCAACTCCGTTCCCCAACTCCCTCCGCAGCTCTCTCCTAGCAAGCCTTCCGCCCAAACTCCCAAGCCCTCACTCTGCCCAACTTGACTGCGAACTCCCACCCCAGCTCCCTGCACCAGGGTGCCTTTAGCCACGCTCGACACGCCACACTGCATTGGTGGCTGCGAGGCGACCTGGGATGGGGGCTATTCGTTGACTGTGGACGTGGGGTGTTGGTAAAGATGGGCCGCGGGCTATTGGGCTATAGGGCGCGGGGTGTTATCATCCGGGGGACATGGGCTGTTGGTAGACCGGGGACGCGAGGTTTTGGTAGAGCTGGGTCTCAGGCTGCTGAGATGCATGGGGTTTGGGCTGTGGGTCGACCTGGACCGACGCCCGTCCTGTGGTCCATCCTAACCACTGCTCGGGACGACCGGCCGGGCCGTATAGGGGCCTCACTTGCAAATGGCCCTGCGGGTGACAGCCGGGCCCTATAGACGACGGCCGGAAGATACCATTTATATTAAGACTCTCGGGCCCGGGCGTCAACCCGTCGGACGGGGGTCTTTATCAAAGACCAACGCCATGCCCTCACGTCCTTACCCACCCTGCCCGGAACCCCCGGGACGGTTGGGAAAACTGGCCGTTGGTAGACAAGGGCAGCAGCCTGTTGCTCGACATGGGCCGCGGGCGCTTGGTAGACCTGGGCAGTGGGCTGTTGGAGGCCGGCGGACACGGGCCGCCGGGGGACCGGGGCTGCAGGCAGTTGGTAAATCGGGTCACCGGGCTGGCGGTAGACAGGGACTGAAGAGTGTTAGTAGACTAGGGCGACAGGCTGTCGGGGGACACGGGCGGCGTGCTATTGGTAGACTGGGGCCACTGGCTGTTGGAGGACTAGGACTGCGGGCAGTTGCGGGACTGAGGCTGTAGGATGTGCGCAGACGTCAGTCGTGTGAGGCGGGGTGCCATCTACCAGCCGCGGCTGTTTCTGTGGCCTATCCAGCTGTCTCGGCGGCGTGCCTACTGTCGTCCCGGGGAGTAGTTGCCTCGGCCGGGCCATCGGTTCGGGTATTGGTAGAGGCATGTGCCACCCCGGGTCCGGCAAGGGCGGTCCAAGCTGTGCAGGGTGGGCTACCGGAGGCCTCGCCTGACGGTGTTGCATCTTCGCTTGTCTGCCAGCTCCTCCTTCAAATCTTTAAATTCTTCCGTCAACTCCTTAAAGTTTCCCTTCTCTGGACAATCGCACAACCCGTGATCCATTCATACGGGACAACGAAAACAGTGGAGACTGCTGTTGCCAATGCACATGCGTGTTTGTTTGTGACATGTAAGTGATTTGAGATGATTAACTTCCGAGGCAGCATACCTTCCATGCTTTAGGTTGCTTTAGCTTCCTATCAACGGCCGAGCCCATCCTATCTCCTGTATCTTTTCGGAAGGGCTGGTCGTGGAGGAAACCTTTCTGTTTTTCCTTCTTTAGTTTGAGGTTGAGACTGTGTTCCCAAGCGTCCTGTCGATCCATCCTTAGCTGCGGGTGGATGGATGCCAGTTCCTGGGACTTTGCCCTGGACGGACGCCCGTGCTGTGCTCCGTTGTAACCTCTGCCCAGGACGGCCGGCCAGGCCCTATAGGGGTCTCACCTGAAAATAGACCTGCAGATGAGAGCGGGGCCGCACAGATGACCGCCGGGCCCTAGGGAGGGCGGTCGGAAGATGCCATTTGTAATCAGACTCCCGGGCCTGGGCGTCAACCCACCAGACGACAGTCCTTATCAAAGACGAACTCCATGCCCTGCCATCCTTACCCACAATTCCCGGGCCACCGGGGAATCCAAGGCCGCCAGTGCCCCGCAGGCCACCGCCATGGACGGCTGGCAACACTGGGCCGAGAGGGGAAGAGCGTGTTGGGATTGTGGATGGAGCAAGAAAGAAAACAAGAGGATAGGTGTAGGTGGTTTAGGGGCAATCGGCACCCTGCCTGTTTAGACACCCGTGTGTTCTAGACACTTGTTGCACCGGTTATCCTGCCCAGAATGTTTCTTAATATCAAATCAAACATACTTTAACATCCCAACCCCTAGTGACACCTATTATCAGGAATGCCGGAGGGCAAAAGACACAGTTATCTCAATACAATGTCTGTCAAACCTTCCTTTACAGGTTTTCAAATAATACCATAGATGGCAGACATCACTCAGTACATAATAGAATGCTGGCCCTGACCGGACTTAACCCACAACATTATTGAGGACAGTTCAAAGCTTGCCCAATATATGAAAACAATAGCCACTATCAGACCCAGAAAACCCCAGGAAGGATCAATTTCCAAACACTCCAAATTGTGCTTTATTGATACCGGCAGTGTCTGTGATTCTGGTAATGTTGAAGCTCTACTCTTTCCTATTGCTAGTAACCAGCCCGTGGGGATTTTTGTTTTGATTTTACCCTCTACGTTTCTCTCGGCTAGCGAGCCCCCTAGATATTAGCCCCGATCTCTCCATTCACTAAGTAGGTCACTTTTGCACTTCCGCTGCCACATTCCACCCACAACTAGCAGCCTTCGAAACCCGTATCAGTGCCTTCAAACGTTCCACCCCGAATTTCGTGCCACCTACTCGCCACCCGTTAGTGCCATCGCGCGGGATGCAAGATCAAATCCCACCACATACACACGCAACTGAGTGCAGAACAATCCTACGAGGAGATGGGAATTCTTAAATACACGTTGTGGATATATATATAACGAGTCTAAGCTTCCTTATCCCTTCTTGAAGGCGGTTTTGGAGTTGTCTAGGAATTGTCCCCTCTCTTTCACCACCGTCGCGAAGTAATTGGTTGTCCATCATTGTGACCCCGCAATACAACACTCCCCTTGTATGTACACCTATAAAGCAACCAGACGCGATCTTCCGGTTAATATTGAGCCTATGCAAGTTGACTAGGAAACTAGCTCTCCTTCGTTCGGTACTCAGTTTTCAGTTCAGTTGGTAGTCAATGCTCTCAATCAAATCCAGAGCTTATAAACCCAGCTGTCCTATCTCTGGTCATCATTGATGCCTACAGATCCCCCTTGGTTCCTCTCTCCAAATAACGTGCCCCTTCAATTGTGTTAACTCAAGCTATGGTTCTCATTGTCGGATTGAGCTGTGTGTGCTTATTGGGTGTCCGAGTTGACCCAGCCGAAAGCTGGCCCGGCAGCGTTTGGATCTTTATAGCAGGGCGGGCCTCTAAACTTGTCGCTTTGGCTTTCAATTCCATCAGCAGGTTCTCAGCTCAATGCCAGATTTTTCTGTCAATTATCTGCCTCACCAGGGTGTCCGTGGTGGCATCAAAAGAAACGCAGATCCTGCCCATGCTCGCGTCGAGACGAGAGCGGTGCCTGACTTCTTCCTCATAACCCCCCTTCACCACAAGGAAAGCAATAGGTATTAAAGAAATTAACATGATATCTAGCAGCGTGAGGATCTGGGCTGAAAAATATATGGGCACACAATCAGCTCACAAAGTCCATTAGGGCTAAGATTTCTGAAACAAGCCAGGAATCGCCCCCGGAACTGCGCATCCCACATCTCTAATTGTAATCATACTTGAGCTTCGATTTCCGGAGATTGCCTTTTGCTGGATCCCGGGGCCCCGCCCATTCTTAAATACCCCCCGTGAAGCCTACCAGTACCCGGTCCTCACGTGCCCCATAGCAGCAGGAGGATCAAATTAGTAAACACAGGTAATTCAAGCAGGTTCAATTGCGGCCCCCATGCTCGCGAAGCTTGATCTATCCAACCTGACCTAACCAGTGACCACTCTTCTGACAAGTTGTATCGATGAACCCCCTCTCTTTTTACACCAACCTAGCGCTACTCTTTGCGGTGGACATATAGGTCGATATGATAGGCTATCATGGCCGTCATTTCTCAATAGAAACTAGAATAACGGAGGAAAACACGAGCGATAGCCGATGACCGGAATGATGTTGTCCAGGGCGAAGGTCAGGTGTTCTCCACCCTGGTTTATATTTCTCATTTTGTCTTACCGGCTCGCTATCACAGCTCCATCAATTCTTTGGCCTGGCACGTATCTGGCTGGGTGACGAAGGTTTTGTTGCTTCGCCCCAAAGTAGTTCATTCAGATGGTGGTTGCGAACAAGTGGTCATTCTGGAAATCTGGCGAATGATAAAAGGTATCGGCTACCTTGGCCAAAAGAAAAATCTCTATCATGGGCTGGGGTTTTTGGCGCCGGTAGGGAGAATTATCTTTCCCTTCTTACCTTACCGGTACTAGTGTAGTGGACCGGAGTAATCACTACAGTACTCTTACTGTCAGTAAGAAGACAGGCAATCATAGAACGGCCAGAATTCCCCCCTTCGGATTAAGGGGTGGAAACACAGCTGAAGGATTCTTTATCTCTCCCTCTCCTTCTGCATTTGGTTCGGATAGAGAAAAAAAGGAATTTACACTTGACGTTCCACGCAGAGGCTACTCAAACCTTCTCACGGGGTTCTCGATTATCACAGTCATTATAGTTTTGCGGGGCGCGATGAGCGCTAGATTGGAAATGAGAGTGGGCAGAGCAATCGGGGAGCACAAGGGTTATTACAAAAACAGTTGACACCGATTGTTGCAACACAACTCTCGGCGGACGGTGCCGCCAAACCCCACAAAACTAATTTCGAGAAATAGACGGTTAGTGAAACGGCCCGGTAGGAATGATAAGCAGAGTTATTGGTATTCCCGAAGTTGGTAACATTATGTGAACACCTTTTGTAGGAATAATGGCCGGTAGAATTTCTGTTGGGTTTGATCTTGTTAGCCCATAGATAGACCCTGAGCATGATAAGTTACTGGGAGGACATCTACGGGAGTGTGACTGGTGGACCCGGTACCTGTCTCGAGCGGAGGTAGTGGCGATTGGAATGCGATCATACAAGTGGACTTGTTTTACATGTTTATGGATTGGGAAATCATTTTGACCATGCCCAGGAGGGAATGGTATCTGCCAGAAATGCAGTGAATAAAAAACAAGCCTAAATCATCCCAGGGGCTGTGCCTGTTAAGAGAAAAATCAGCGCTTCAACCTCATTCATATCGTGTACATTGCAAGCATTGGTTAAGCATAATACCCCGTGTTGTGTAATCTGGTATCCCAAGCGCCCCTTCCTTCCATCAGTTATGTTGGGAAAAAATGTCGCTTTGCAGAAAATGTAGGTAGGGTGCAACGTAATTTCTCTTTGATCGCTTGCCGGTGAAGAATGGAATCGTGGGTGTATTGAGCTGTTATGGGGTTGGATCAGGAGAAGGGGGGAGCGGGGGGGTTGGGACACATTCATGGCTTTGAACTATAATACTTGGGTCAGTACCAGGATGGCAGCGGTTCGTGTGGGATCATTGGGATTGTGAAGCTTGCGGGGAGGAGGAGGTGGCAATGGTTGCCGGAGATATCCACAGCTGAAGTTACCCCGTAGGCTGAGGGGGTGGTGGTGTGCAGCGATTGTAAGGTGAAAGATACCACAGTAAACTTGACGATGTATGTTCTCCGGTAGACAGATTGTGTATATACATGATACCTTGGGCGTCACGGAAATAACATGGGCCATAGGAGGTGTTAATACTACAGTAATTATTTTTAGGGAGTAAAGAGAAGTGCTTGAGTAGTGAAGCGATGCTAGATCTCTGGTACAGGTAATTCACGGAGGTCCATAGTAGATCTATCATCGCCGACGATGCAACAAAACTCCAAAAGAACAGCAGGATAAATTGTGTAAAGGGCAAAGTATTTTGGCGAACTGAGCAGATTCTTCGACCTGCAGCGCTGCTCTCGCCAGGCACGATGCCGCCTCAGGGTCATCTCCAGAGCTAAATTAAGTTTTTCTCGCTGACATCTCAGTTCCGGTATTGGCGCCTTTCACCCTGCGCTTACTCCAATGAGGCAGGGGCCCAATAGAAGCCAGTATTTTGTGCTCATCGAGTGCTTGGGATGGTACAACACTTGATGGTTCTAGCAATAGTGAATGGAGGATCAAAGGGAAGTCATCCTGTTATCGCCGTGGCCTCATCAGTCAAACCTGAAACCAAACCAATCGTAGCTGTTCTAACTTACCGTCAAGTTACCCCCTAATACATCGCTTGCGTTACCTCACAGCCGAGGTGTGGGTGGGCCGCACAACTACGATTGTCTCACCGCGTGTCTTTTAACTCTCGCGCTGTTCCCAGACACGATGATATCAGTGTAGCCTCAGAATTAGAGAATAACGCCCTCAATGGGAATCCGCAGCCGTTGTTGCCCTCTAATTCAAACGTCCTTAATGTCGTCTGTATTCTACACAAACAGCATCCTTCTTGAATCATCGCTTTGTCAGATCTTATGGAAGATCTCTGGCACCCAAGAAATGCTTCGAACTAGAAAACACATGGACTAGGAGCTTGGTGCTCGACTTGTGTTTTGGTGCCCTAGGTGAAGGAATTTATATCCTTAATCTTGAAAACGAGTGTTCAGCTCTGGGGCCGCGGGGGGCTAACAGGAGTTCTTGCCACAAGTTACGTGGTGAAATCAGGTGAGGAGTGGAATTACGAAGGTCAGGTAACTGCTATCCCCCCATTTGGTTATTTATGCAGGACAGCTTTGGCGCCAAGCTCCGTTGTTTTGTTCGAGAGACTGATCTCCATTTTAGCCCCCATTTTCCCGCTATGTCGATTGAGTCACAACCGTCGTCAAAATGACCCACTGAAGACAAAACGCCCTGTCCTTCATACAGTTATGTAGGCGCATTTTTGAGAGAAAACTAGGTCATAAAAGGTGGGAGCCGCACGGGGTGTTCATTGGCCTGGCCTGTATTTGTTAATTTTGTCTTCCTTCGTCTAGAGAACACGTAATGATGAATTGATGTTGGGGTACTACTTAAGGCCTGAGTTGGCTTCGGGGTTTTAACAATAAGGATGTCAGGAAAACAAGCCCCAATATGTTTACAATGAAGGGCCTGGGATATGCAATTCTTGGTGCAACCAGTGTTCCCAACCGTCCCGGGCGGCCTATAGGGCCCGGCAGGACTATAGTCCAGGGCGTCCCGGGCAGGGTGAGTCAGGACGACAGGCCAAAGCGTCCTAACTTTACTAAGACGGCCGTCTTGGGGGTTGACGGCCGGGCCCTGCAGTCTTCGGTAAAATGGGTTCTTCCGGCCATTATCTGTAGGGTCCTGCAGGGCCCGGCCGTCATCTATAGGGCCCGGCAGAGCATGGCCGTCATCTGTAGTGCTGGTCTCTTATCAGGAGGGCTCAGGTGTCACCTGTCAAGCCCTATAGGGTCGTGTGTCCAGGTTCAGGATGGGTGGTAGAACAAGCAAGTAGGTGAGATTCAATTCATTTAGCTATAGGCCGATAGAGGTCTGAAATTGAATCATTGTGTATATAAAGTCCAAATAAGCTGCCATCCTATGTGTGTATCTTATTTAATGTGTGTGTCTTATTGTTATAAATATCACACTTAGTTTATTGATTTTGGTCTGAGAGAAATGTTTTTTCTAGTAGAATCACTAGCAAAGACTACCACAAAGCTCGTTGAGTCAATTCACGAAACTAGTTGACAGACAACAAGCGACACCTCCGAGGGTCTGCAGGCCCTGCCCATCTTGTGTAATGGTCACACAGATTATTTTACCTCAGACACCTGCAGTCCCCGCTAGTCCGTCCTAGGCAGACCTTCAGACGGACGCCATGATTGCCGTCCGTCCCGGGTGTCATGGAGCTATGACCGTCCGTCCCGTCCAGACCCGAAGACGGACGGACTGGACGCTTGGGTTCACTGGGTGCAACTCTTGGTCTGTTTAATAAATCCTAGACTCTTGAGGAGTACACTTTGTTGGTCGCATGCTAATACATTTTGCAGCCCAGATCTTGACCCTGGTGCCGCTTACTTTCCTTGCTTTAATGGCTGCGGGGTTCCTCGGGCTGCAGGAGGGTGTTTCCCAAGTAGCCAAGTCCACCTTCCTTACGGCGACAGACATGGAGACTGAGATATGGATTCTCAAAGCCCAGATGGAGTGGGCAAATGTTAACAGGGTCGATGGAGTGGTTAGGCACGCAGACGAGGATTTGATTGCAAAGTTAAATCTCATGTGGACAGACTCGGAAGGTGGCTCGTATATGAGCACCCCTACCCATCCGCGTGAGTTTCCAAATGGGCAAAATTGGGCTCTGAACAAGCAGACCGACCAAACAAAGCATCAGGAGCCATAACGTGATTTAATATAATTGGCCCACCAAGACATCGCAAAAGAGGAAGAAACCAAAATATGTGTGATTGGTAATAGGTGGCGGGGGTAGAGCTTTTTTATAGACTATAGATTCTGATGGATGGGATGAAGATTAATGCAAGTTCAAGTTAGATGAAACATGAGGAACCAAGGGAGGAGCTTTAGCTCTATTCACAACGAGCTGACGAGCATAGTTGCAATCCTAGCCTCCATATCAGTTGAGTTATGTAGAACAGAACTAACGTGATGTGAAGGTATAATGAGACCCGAGCCAAGGACAGTTAGTGATTCGCTTAAGGAAACATAATACAAAGCAGAGGCCCAACGCCAACCCCTCCTGCCCTAATACCCTGTCCTATTGCTCCCTCCCATCCGTCCACCTCTGCCCCCTCCGTCTATTGGCGCCGTCTACCCGCTTGCAACCCCAGGCCCTCCCCTGCCCTCATCACGCCTAACCCCGCCCCCCGGATGTCCCTGGCAGACCAGCATATCCACCAGCCCCTGGTTGAGCTCTGTGATATCTCTTTCCAACTGCCTTTCCTCCTGCTAGGACTTGCGCCCAAACTTTCTCACAATCCACTGGTTCAGGACTATACAGACAGCGGCCGTCAGAGTCACCACAGCGGACGAGTGGTCGGTAAGGAGCAGTGTTCCCAAGCGCCCAGTCCGTCCGTCCTTGGCTTCGGACGGGACGGACGCCGGTTTCTGGAACTCTGCCCTGGACGGACGCCTATCCTGTGGTCAGTCCTAACCACTGTCCGGACGGCCGGCCGGGCCCTATAGGTGTCTCACCTGCAAATGGCCCTGCGGATGAGAGCCGGGCCCTACAGATGACGGCCGGGCCCTGCAGATGACGGCCGGGCTCTACGAATGACTGCCGGGCCCTGCGAATGACGGCCGGGCCCTGCGAATGACGGCCGGGCCCTGCGAATAACGGTCGGGCTCTGCGAATGACGGCCGGTCCCCGGTGAGGACGGCCGGAAGATGCCATTTGTATTAAGACTCCAGGGCCCGGGCGTCAACCCTTCGAACGGCGGTCTTTATCAAAGACGGACGCCATGCCCTGCCGTCCTTACCCACCCTGCCCGGGACGGTTGGGAACACTGGTAAGGAGTTCTGGAGAATTTTCCACTGTCAGGTTCTTGAGCGGTATACTTTAGGGATTCTAGGGTTCGTGAACTTACTTCCAATTGCTGAACCCATTGTTGCACCGCGTTTCTATTTTACTCATTTTTTTTTTCTGGCTTGTTGTTTGATTGTGAAGGATAGTTGTTTGTATTTTCCAGAGTGATTTAGAGTGAGGATATAGTGTGTGATTCGTAGTATTCCGGATAGAAGGTGTGAGAAGGGCTTGTGTTGTCTGTACGTGCTGGGTCTCCTCCCAACCGACCCCTGTCCTGGAGGGAACATTCTAGAAGAATGTATACGCTGCGCATCCGCCCTATTTTACTCTGCTGCCCCGACAGAGGACCTAATCTATACTAACTTTGCTCTCTAAGGGCTGAGATTGCTATTATTCCTCCATAATTATGCCAGACACTCAATTACATTTTACCTCGTCTCCTGAAAGTACAATTTCTACCGGGGCCCCAGCAGGGCCCGACGGAGGTTTTACAAAACGCGACCGAGCCGAATCCCCCCGCGCACTTGGAAGCTGTTTGTCGGTTTGGTATAACGATCTCAATTGTCGTGCTTGCTTTCCCTTCATAGGCAAGTCTGCGCCCTTATATACATCCAGGAACTTCCTTCATTTCTCACCTCAACCTCCCCTGGTTCGCATCACTTCATATCGTGTGATCAACCATACCCCGCTTTCCTGTTCTTTTTTCTTCTCTCAGTTTCTCCCATCATCGCATTTAACCGGTGGTTCCTCCAATCCACGATTCCTCTTCCACCATGTGCCCCATGGCTTGACTTTACTTCCAATCGTCCCTTTCTCTACATTTATCCATAACATGCCCGAGAACATTCCACCTCTCTTATAAATCCAAGTATAAACATGACAAATGAAAGAGCGAAGATTCTAATACCTCCGGACAAGGTTCCGGTAATTCTATTAACTTCGCCGAGGTGTGAGGTTGGTCTGGTGGTCAATTAGAGTGCCGGTGATTTACAACAGGAGGGACCGCTAGGAGCCCGGGACGGGACGCGACAGCAACATATGTAGTCCGTCCTCGTCCTTGAGTTCCTAGAACGGCTGTCGTAAGGAAGGACGATGAGCCCCACGATCTGAGTCAACTTCTGGTAGGGGCCGGCAGGTGACTAGAGGAGACCACCGGGATCGTAGGGGATGGCGGGGGAAGGGCTGGGGGTTTAAGTGACGGCAGGGGACGGTGGTGATTGTGGGTGATGGCAGGGAACTGTCGCTAGATGGTCCTTCACTGTCACGTGTCGGGCAAGTTCAGGAAAAGACCGAACGGGACGACAGAATGCAGTCCGTCCCGGTCCTTCATTCCTCCCTGTCAGGCATGTTGAGAAAATGACCGGACAGACTGCCCCGTTGCGAACACTGGTACAAGGTGCGCATCTCGATTTAGACAATTCCATAACCTGGAAGGCCTCACAGAAGGTAGCAATCATTGAACCAGTGTTCCCAACCGTCTGGGGGCCCGGTAGGGACCACGGGGGGACTACCAAGAGCCCTGGAAGAGACGGGACGGCTATGTGCGGTCGGTCCCGGGCGGTGAAAGTAGAGGACGACCGTCTTTGGATAAGACGGCGGGCCCTATGAGGTGCAACTAGCTTGGCAAGTGGGATGGCAGGAGACCGCCAGGGACTGAGGGGTACTACCCAGGATGGCAGGAGACTACGGGGGCCTATGGCAGACGACGGGGGACGGCGGAGGACTACAGGTGACTCCGGGGGGGACTGCCTTGGACTGTGGGGTACTGCACGGGACATTATTTTGTCCCTAGAATTTTATGCCACCGGACCGTAGTCTCCGGTAGTCGGTCCAGTCCTACCGGTCCAGGGCAGAGTCGGTCGTGATACCCCTAAAAGGACGGACTACCAGCTATAGTCCGTCCCATCCTACCCCAAAGACGGACGGACTGAACTGCTCGGAACACTGCATTGAACCGTGATATAGCGGTTCATCATGTGTGTTTCAAATCGCGACATGCTGGATCGCTTCTTGCATTTACGGACGTGGCCAGTAACACTCACAGCGCAAGTCCAAGTGGCTTTCCCGATAGCTACCTCTTCGCGCTGCTGTGGGATGGTTCTTTGAGGGGTACGTTCATTACTGGTTCAGACAGGGAGGATGCTTTACTGCTTATGAAATCGATGGAGCTCGAACCCGTATTTCACGCTTTCTATTCCAAACACCAAAGCTCAAATCCTCCTCCTTCAACTTTTTTACCACCCCCAAAATCTCTCCAAGCAGGGTTGTTCATCAAAGCGACCCAGTATTGGGACTTCTGTGCAGGAGAAATATTCTCCCGTTGAGCCCAAACTATGACTCTGCTGGTAACCTCATATTCATCAATGCGTATACATTGATTCTTTTCCAAATAGCTATCTCTGCCAAACATCCAATTAAAGCTCATGTTGTCTCGGAGCTCATCCGGGCGTTGCCAGCAGCAGTCAAGAATATACTACTAGTCTTTGTTGTTCTGGAGGACCGTACTAAACACTACTCCTGACCACAGAAGGTACCTCAGGCATCGGAGATTAGGCCTGGCAAGTCCAATGTCAAAATCAGGCAGTTGATTTTATAACTCGTGATTGAACTTGAACTGTGTTGCTAAGGGTCCAGTCTGTCCATCCTTGGCTTCAGACGGGACAGACACCGGTTTCTGGAGCTCTACTCTGTACAGACGCCTATCCTGTGGTCCATCCTAACCACTACCCGGGATGGCTGGCCGGGCCCTGTAGGTGTCTCACCTGCAAACGAACCTGCAGATGAGAGCCGGGCCCTACAGTGGACGGCTGGGCCCTGCGAATGACGGTCGGCTCTTGCAGATAACGGCCGGGCTCTACAAATGACAGCCGGGCCCTGGTGAGGACAGCCGAAAGATGCCATTTTTATTAAGACTCCCGGGCCCGCATGCCAACTCCTTGGACGGCTGTCTTTTTCAGAGACAGGTCCCATGCCCTCATGGAGCAACGAGAAGATGACAAAGCAGCACCAGCAAGCAGAGCACGAGCTAGCCTGAGAGAGAGGAGAAAGGAGCTCGTAGTTACAGAGCCCAGGATGACAAGAACAGAAGGTGCAAGGAGAAGGGAACAAATCCATGGCCCGTAGTTAGAGGGGAGGAAGGCAAGGAATGTCATGGAGGACATTGAGGGCATGGAGGACACCACCGACTCCAATGACACCGATAACGCTAAGGGTACCAACGGTATCGGTGATGTCGGCGGTACCAAAGAGAGCAAGGAGATGCAGTGGAACGAGGAGGAAATGAACGGAGGGGAGTGAGAGGAGGGAGGGGAGTAAAGAGAGGAGGGCCACAGACGACACCCGGGGCGTGGAGCACACCGGCGACACTGAAAACATGGACGACGCCGATAACACTGATGGCACCAATAACACCGATGATACCCATGATAGTACAGAGGGGAAAGAGATACGGCAGAGTAAGTAGAGGGGAGGGAGGGGACGGAAGTGAGGAAAGTGAACAGGGGTCAAAGGAGCTGGGGCTGGGAGGACAGGAGGGTGCTCAAAGAAGTGAGTGGTAAGACGAGAGTCCAGAGCTGGAGGTCTGCAGACGGGGTGGATGTGGAGTTAGTGGCGCCAGGAGAGGGACCAGCCTGTATTGGGACGAGCCAGTATTAGGCAGAGCTTGTAATCCAGGAACTAGGAGAGACATGGGTAGGGCGGACAGAACCGTGAAGGGTTGGCTACTTTCCTCCCTCTCCCACAGTTCTTATTAACAGCTGTCGTGTATTAGAGTACCTATCAGGCAGGTGAGTTGGTTGTTATGCGAATGGATGGCTCATGCTTACAGGGCTTAGGTGTCAGGTTTCGTGTTGAAGAAGTTTCCCATTGCCATGGAGCATTGAAGACTGGGTTTCGTTTCTTTCACACCTTATGCCTCTAGGGATCTGGTTCTTTATTAGAGGTTCATGAGAGTTTCAGATTGTTGTAGAGCACAGAGGATCATCGTTTGTCAGCATGAGTGGTTTGTTTGCATTCACGGTATTTCTTTGGAGTTCCAGAGTCCCTGTTGCTTTGGAGATATATATCTTCCATTCTGTCCTTAGTTAGAGGCGCAGTCTTTATCATCAGTTACTATCATTCATTTTCCAGCATCCATTCTTTCATTATCCTGCCTCACGCTCTTCCATTTCATCGTAGTTGTGTTGCTTGATTCATTGGTGCTCTGCATCGACCTTCATCATCTTATATCATTTGTAATCTCATTAACCACATTAACTCATACGCCGTATCCCTGTAGTACGGGCTTCCATCAGGAATTGGGGTATGCTGGTTGTGCTGCCCTGGGCGGCTGTATATTTTAAATTAGGTTAGCGTCTTTGATTTTTAAGCCCGTTGTGTTCGCTTGATATTGCCAAGTGGTAACTTGTGAACCCATTTCCAGCGGAAATTGTTCACGTCACAGGCTTCCGACAGAACTCTGCATTTATTGTTAACCGACAAGCCCGCCGTATAACAAAACACAGAGAGAAGCACATCTACACGCAGTGACGATCCAGCAGATAGCAGATGGGGAGATTCACATGTTGTACAGATTGTGCCGGCCCTGCACACAATAGGAATCAGGGTCTCTGGGATGTGTACTGGAACCTTGGTAGATCGTAATACCTCTCCTAATCTCCAACCACTGCCTGATGAAAGCGATCTCCTTTGGCTTTCACGGATTCTTGAGCCCTGGAAGAATAGTAGGGATTACTCCAGTGTGTAGTCTGCTATCATCACCTCCAATGTACTCCAGGATCTAACCAAATGTTCCGGTACTGGACAACAAAATTCTTAACGAACTCCCACCATCCACGATGTAATGAACCTGGGCCATGGTTGCAGTACCTACCTGACTTTCTACACTCAAGATCCGGATGGGCAAGTTAACCAAGGGCCTCCAGATTCAAGCCTTGGGGTCCAATGAGACTATGCCAAATCTGCCAGCTCCTTTCTTGAAATTGAGTTCAAGATCTCCCTCATTCACCAAACAAGTATAGGGTTTCTCAATTCAAGCATAATTGACTAGCCAAGGAAAGTGCTAGAATACCTTACCTTCTAGGCATTTACACTAACTGTATTCTAGATGACGCTTAAATCCTCTGCCGATTGATAGAAGTCTTGGAAAACGACCAATTCATGACAGATGCTATCAGCATTACTAGGAGCGAGCTGGTCTATTATTGTGCGCAGAATCTGGTCCTTGTTTGATTGTTATCCAGTTAACCGTAATCTAACAAATTCTCACATGGCCTTTAGCCCTTAGGAGTGGTGGTCAGCATTGCCCATCCCTCAGTCATTTTCCACATTTGATTACAGCAGCCTAGTGGGAATCAGATAATATATCTGGAATGCTATCATGCTGGATAGAAGTATAAATGTGCATTTACCCCCCTGTAGGAGTGTGCAGCTATATATGTGAGTCGCCTTATGAGCAACAGTTTGGAAACCAAGTTGGTGGAGGGAGTAAATGTTTATTGACAGAGGTCTTTCTTGAAAAACAAGCATGACAGTTATTCTACCTATAGATACAGTTTCTCTTTCTACTAGTCACAGAAACTCCAATCCAATAAACATGTTCAAGCTGCAGGCTCGTGGTCATTGCCCAAGGTTCTCTAGTAAAAGTAGGCCCTATATTCGCTGCCCTATAAGCAAATGTCCACCCCCACATTTTTTCCTGCCCTCAGTCACCACCAGTTCCTACCCTCTTCCTATGCTACTCGAAGCCAAATCTCATCTGTATACCAGAGCGGATGAGACACAGAAAACCCGCCTTCTCTGTCTCCTTCCCCTGCCAGTGTACTACTTCCCATACCAAGTATTGGATATCCTGCACAGTTAGTATCCACCATGTCACCCCAGAGGGGAATTCGGAGTTCCCTATTATTGAACCAGTAACTCCTGATGTTATTCTTACAATATCTGTCTAAATTCCAATTCAGTTTGCCATTTTATAGTAAACTTAGGCTTCACCATGAAGTCCGCCCATGCTCACCCCCCATCCCCTGCCATCAACGGGACATCTACCAGCTGCTCAACGGCTAGAGATTTATTGGAGTCGTAATGTAAGTTGCTAGTTCTTAGCAATCCTAGCCAAGACACTAATTAACATAGTGTGTCCGGTTACCAAATGACCCTTATTGACAAGCTTGACATATGACAAAATATGTCAGGAGTAACACTTGTGAGAGTGCGGGAGAATCTTTCATGGACAGCACTAGCTCCAGTGGGTAACTGGCCCGGCCTTTACCGGTTTATGCAAATCCCACATCCCCTCTCAAGTGACCCACCGACGAGCCGCAACCTTGGGTTGAAGGAACTGTACTTGTACTATACTGGTGTAAAAGTGTCTTAGATGGCTTCTGGGATAGGATCGTTTCTTCAACCAAGCTGGATGCTCTTGAAAGATGTGTTGTAAATCACCGGGACTCCAACTAACCCCTTCCCTATCCACAGACACTCAGGGGGGCTGGAAACTTCTCCAGGGGTGTCTGATGTTTGTAATGCTTAGGAGGAAATTGATAAGCAGGATAGAAGGTTCTAGAGATTGTTACAGATGTGTATTATAGATTGATATTGTGGGGCAAGGAAAGGAAATACACGAGGGGGGCAAGAGGAAAAGTCATTGGTTGACAAAGCAGGGTAGAGCGATGTCTGTAGAACCAGAAAGTAGACCAAAGAGGGGTAAAAGGCGGGGTCATATAGATGACCAAGGAGACTGGTCTGAATGGGAGAAGCTATGAAATAGATGTATATGAAGCCCCCCTGCTTGAGAGGTAGTAGGAGAGAAAGTAGGAGAGAGAAAAAGAACCGAGCAGCAATCGGAGGAAACATCAGAATCAAGTTACGGCCAAGAAAAGACAAAAGCTTCCAACATGCAGAAGTGTGAATATGCGACTTCAATTCGCTTTATTTTCGAACTCTCGAGTAGAAATACTCTGGCGGTGTGCGCTTTGCTCAATAGGGCGAGTGTGCATAAAATAAAGCTCTGTGCATACAAGCACTTTTAACACACCAGCAAAGCATGGGTAAGTAGAACGAAGTCTTCCATATCTACAAAAAATATAAGCACGATGCGTCCGACGTCTAGAACCAAAAACTAAGCGCTGGTCTAAATCTACTATCATCAAAAACATCCCGACTGAGCCAGGGCACTAACAACCCTAATCCTGCCCCTCTCCGTGGCTCAAACTCACTTTCTCCTTGCGATCCTCGTCCTGCCATTCTTTGATTATGGGATATATCCCAGGCAGCATCCATTAAATGTACAAAATAAATGGAGCGCTGCAGCTCACGGAGCAGCTAGTGACACCCTATTCCTCCTCCTCCAGTGTTTTGCCACATTTTTTACCCAAATTCCTACACCACTTCTCGGGGCTATTCGGGTTGTCTTTGTGAGGCTGGGAGGATGTTGGGTTGTATACCCACCCCCAGTTTTCTGGCGGTTTAGTTTTGGAAACTGAATACATTATCAAGGCGTGCTATTCCTCTTGGAGGCTGTGAGTCTTACCAGTGCTTTGTGGGCTGGAATGGTAGTGAGGAAGGTTTCCAGAGACAAGTCAAAGAGAAGGGCCAAGGAGGCGATTGGAGAGGTAAAGCAAGGGGGAAGGCAGGCTGTGGAGAATCGCTATCAAGTGTATGGTAGTGAGGATGTAGGGATAAGGACTTCCGGAATCTGTAAATCTTGTTAATGGTTGTGGATGGGCGAATCTGCTCTGAGCTTCTTCTTCTCCTGTAGAGCTTGATTGCCCAATAGTGTTTACGGGGAGCTGAAGGAGGACTAGAGGTTTCGTGGGAAAGGATCCTGGAAACTGTGGATGCTCGCAAGGTGGTCATGAATGTACTCAGGCGGTCGTGGAGTTGTGGGAGTGGCGAGGGATGCATCAAGCCAAACTTTTATTAGAATCTCAAACACCCCTCCATACGATGTAAAACTTCTCAACATTTGCAGTTATAAGGAGGGTACTACTATTAGGTATCGCGCTCCCACAGAGAGTATGGAACATAAACATGTGAAACTGTGCGCCACGCTACAGATAATTTGTAGTCGGTATAGTCGAAAGTGGCTGCAAGGTCGGGTTGTCCACTAAGCGACAGCGATACTACCAGTATTGCATAACGAGCATGAATAAGTGACACGCGGGCGGGCATAGAGCACAACAGTAAACCAGGGGAAGATTCTGTACTGAGGATTTATCATGACAGGGAAAGGTTTTAGCTCCGAGCAGCAAGAATTTAATTACCCAAATTCTTGAAAGCGCGGCGAGTACCGCGGTTGGGACTCTTACTAGCCCTTGGTTAGTTTTTCCAGTTTTGCGGCTCCAAATCTTGTTACGAAACTGGAGTCTGCCACTCAAATACCTGTTGGCCCCCTCATCTTCCGTTCCCGAATGGATCTCCCAATGTTACAACCCTCCAATGCAACTTCGAAATTTATTGTCAACTTACAAGTCACCTATACAACGAAACTGGCAGAGTATCTGGCCCACGGTCTGTGACGATCCCGTGGAAACAGAAGGGCAGCATTAACCCATTTGCATGGGTGTTGTCCGCTCTGTGGCAACCGGATATGGGGCCTCTGGATAGTGTACTGAAAACTTGATGGATCGCAACTCTGGCCCAATCTTTAGACTCCACCTGCCAACTGCAGTCTCCTTTCGCATTCACAGATTTCTGAGGCTCAAAGGGAGAGCAGGTATGACTACTTTATATAGTCTGCTCTAATTTTCTCCACTGCCCCCGCAATCAAGCCAATTCTTATATTACTAGAGACCAAGATTATTAACCAACTCCGACCGCCAAAGATCCAGATAAACCCTGGCGATAGCTACAGCAGCTACTAGAGTTCATGCACTCCAGCGAATTCACTCCATGCTTGGAATCAGGATGGATAAAGTGGCTGAGGGCTGCCGAAATCACCCATGGGGTCCAATGAGACAAAGAGAAATCTCTCAGGTACTTTGATGGGATCAAAGAGTCTCATATCTACTTCACTTACTAAACAAGTACAGGGTTCGTATTCAAGTGTCAATTCCTGAACAAGCTAAGTTCTGGTATATCTCACTTTCTGGGTGTTGGATAACTTCATTCTTGCTGACGTATATATCCTCTTCATATCGCTAGAAGACTTGGAAAACAAACAACCCATTACCGACGCTATCAGCATTCCTCGCAGCGGGCTGGTCTATTATTGCAAGCAGAAATATGCCCTTGTTTGTTTGTCCTGCGGTTAACCATTAAGTTATCTAACAAATTCTCGCATGGCCTCAAGCACTTAGGAGAAGCAGTGCTTGACCTAGCTCATTTCCCGATCGTTTTACACGGTTTATGATAGCTGGGTTTGGGTAGAGTGCCAAGTTCAGTAGCTATCGGGGGAGAAGAGTCTCAGCACCCATCCAAAGAACCTATCCCCGAATTAAGCCCCGTAGCCTTCCATGGATTGGATGATATATCCAGCATGTTGCTGGAGGGAAGAACCAAGTCTGATTTACTGCCCGAGGAGTATGGAACCTTATACGTTTGTCGCCTTATGAGCCACGGATTGGGAACTAAAGTTGGTAGAGAGGGGAAATGCTTGTCAACGGACTACTTCCTTGAAAATGAGTTTCAGAGTCACTCTACCTATAGATATAGTTTCCCTTTTTCCGAGTTACAACGAATTCCAATCCTAATAAACCTGCTCAACATGGGGTCTCACGCTCATCGCCCAAGGTTCCCTAGTGAAAGTAGTCCCTATGTTCACCTCCTTATAAGCAAAAATTCTCTCCTCACAGAGTTGTTTGTATAATACCCTCTGTCGCCATCTTGTTCCCATACTCTCCCTATGCCCCTTGGAGCTAAACCTCATCGGCATACCAAAGTAGGCAAGCCCCAGAAAACCCACCTTCCCCGTCTCCTTCTCTTGCACCACCTCCCCCTCTGACTCCGACTCCCTCTCCGTTCTCCCCGCATGCAGGAAGAACATCATTTCTGTGACTTAGATATTCTCCACTCATTTCTATGTCCCGATCTAAACCAGAATTTTGAGCAACACCCGCCAAAGTGGCCCGAGGGTGTAGATTTGATGGTGGGCTCTACCTTCAGCGTGAAAACCTACCACCGCGACCCTGACATCTACCAGGTGCTTGATCCCGATGGATGGCCTGAGTGATATGGGTAGGTTGTGCGTTTCCAGCGATCCTGGCCAACACAGTAACCTACTTGTAGTGTGTCCAGTTACCAATCGACTCTTACTTCCAAGTGGGACATGCGGCAAAATATATCCCAGGGGTCGCGCTTGCGGGAGTCTCCTAGACCCTTTCGCAGGCAGCCCCGGCCCCAGCGGTTCCTTACCACGGCTTTTGCCGGTTCGGGGAAATCCCACGTTCCACTTGTTTGTGACCCGCCTGCAACCTGAAGATTTTTGGTTGGGGATAAGCGATCAGATCCAACTCTTACCCAGCTTTCCACCCGCAACTACCCGTACCAATCTTTTTCCTTGTTTTCCCATTCTCTAATCTGAAAGCTGCTATAAGAAACTAAGCCGCCAAGATGATAGACCTCAGCCGCGAAATGCTCACTGAACGCAAGCCAAGCTCCCAACCCTTCAAGTACGAGTCCTAGCGTGGCCGATAGATAAAACAGTCAAGTGGGTCTGATCAGACATAGTGTGGAGAGAATGCTCACTAAAATTTTCCTATTAAATCCATGTGACCTTTCTCTTTCGGCCGTACCCGTACTCGAGCACTGTGGAGGTGTGTATCAAGTGTGCATGAAATAAACTACTAAGTTATGCATACAAGCACTTGTAACTCACCGGTAAAACAACAGTAACTAAAATGAAATCTCCTATATCTATGAAACATAAGCACAACAGAAGTGTCTCGAACCAAAGGCTAAGTGCCATTCTAAATCTACCACTATCAAAAACATGCTCACCCAGTCATGCGACAAACAATCCTAACGCTGCCCTCTCCAAACCTCGCTGAAAACTTGCTTAGCGTCGTGGTGCTCCTCCTGTTATTCATCCGTCACTATTTACAATATCTTGGAATGCATTCACTAAACCCTCAGAAGTAATGGAGCGCCACAGCCCGAGTTCCACCCTATTCCTGCTTCATTGGTGTTTCGCCACGTTCTTCACGCAAATTCCTACACCCCGCTGCATGGGGACATTTGGGTTGTCTTGAGAACCTGGGTCGCAAATCTATCTTCGCCTTGGTGGTGGCTCTGGTTTTGGTAAATGGCCGTGCATACACCACGCTTTTCCTGTCGCAAGCTGCAGAGTCTTGCTGGTGATTTGTCGGCTCATGCAGGGGTGCGGCAACGGTTTCTAGGAACAAGCCAAAGAGGAGGGCCATGGCAGAGCGTGCGGAGAAGAGCGAGGTGGAGGGCAGGTTGGGGAGAATCGCTATTGAGTACAGTATGAATGTGGGGGTGAGGAGTTCCGGGATCTAAAAATTTCTTAATAGTTGCCAAAGGTGCATAATCTGCTCCGAGCTTCTTTTTCTCCCACAGTGCTGATTGCCCAATAGCATTCGCCACAAGCTGGACGATTGCTAAAAGTTTCGCTTAGAAGGGTCAGGGATACTGTGGGTTCTCGGGGGGTTTCTAAGTGCCACTAAATAGAGAGCTCCGAAAGGGGAAAAGAAGGAGTTAAAGCCTTTTATTCGATTTGTTCTTTTTTCGCAGCCTTACAGAATCTGCAATAGCCAGTGCTGCTGCGGGGCAAGGTTTTGGAACTAAGCAATGAGCAAGTGGGTTCAGTCTTGGAATCCGAGATTCGGCGACTAAGTCACGGTTCAAGCTCCTACGCCTCTATCCATGACCAGCTATCACTGTACTGATCCAGCTGCAGAACGTCTCCCTCCAAATCCCCACAACCCCCGATCTCCGCCATCTGCAGCATCCCAATCATAATAATCACCACAGCCTTACCTGCTTCTTGACTCCTCCCCCATCCTCTCCACTTTAGTTATCTGCCTCACCTGCAATGACTTCTCCATCACCTCCAACCACAACCCTTTCCAAACCTACTTTGCCCTCTTCCTAGGTTCAATTTTGGGGTTTTAGCGGGCTCCGGATAAGATACATTACCTCATCCGTAAAGACTGCAGCCTTGTCCTGCACCTCCCGCTCTTTTCTCCAGTAGTAATCTCTATTCATTATTCTAATACCTCCTGAGTGATTGAGCCAGTCATGGTCCAGTGCGTACATTGTACCATTCTCAGGTCCACCCATCACATGCCTGTTTATCGCTTTCGCGACATTTTCGAAATCCTAACATAACTCTTCACAGAAGTATCCTGGGGCAGTTGTGGATACTATATGAATTACTGCACATGTTCCATCCAGCCTTAATAAGAGCTGTAGGGTCAAGTGGATACCCACAGGGAGTCCCTATCACCCCTTTGAAAAGCGGCACTTAGAAGCTACATCGCTCCCGGAGAATATCTTAGGAATCAAGTACCGTCCCGCTTTCGGCTAACCCCCACATCCTGGCAACCATGAAATCAGGAAAGAGTGAGGAAAAAAGAAATTCGAGAAGTGTAGTGCACGGTAGTGACACGTCTTGACAGTGAAAACTTTCGCTCTCTTCACACGATAGCCCTGCCCAATGTTCCCAAATGTGCAGGATCTTGAGATATGGTACCAGAAGTGATCGGAGTGTCTGACTCGCACAATGAGTCGATTGAGTTCGGGTATTGAATTCATGGTGAGTCTAAGCTCCAGAATAGCGTAGTTAGCTGCCCTCTGCCAATTAGAAAATGCCATATAAGTGAAGGGGAGGCGGGGTTATACACTTCCCCACTGTTGAAAATCACCCGGTACTCACAAGGACTACTGCAAGTTCCTCGGTCAGAAATCTTTCTTGTTATACTCCTAGTGTATTTTTCGTTATGTTTTTCTTGTGTTTCATGTTGTTTGAGACTAGTGATAGTGGAAGGTTGTGTGCCGGCAACACTCAGAGGTTCTCGGTTTGTTCATGGCTCTTAGAATCGGCAGGCAGAGGAAGGAACCTTGGGAAACTCGGATCTCGGTGATGGAGCATGTTCCGAGGATGTATCTTGTGGGGCATGTCGGATATCGGGAATGTCCATGAACAGTTCTTTATTTGTATGTGGAGAGCAGCTTTATGTTTTATATTTAAACCGCAACGGTGCCGGAAGATTCAAAGGTTAAGCTGGGCTTCAACGACAATACAAAATACACTACATCTATTTCTTCCTCTTTATTGTCCTACTTCCACTCCATTCAGCCGTTCATAATAATACCCACTACGGCCTCTAGTATGATAACCCCTGAGGGTGACCCGGCATCCCCTTGAAACTAGCAAGTGCACAGAAACAGACAATATCGATAAGCCACGGCCCGTAAAAAGAATTTGCTAGGAAAATCATATGGAGGCCAAAGGTTCAGAGGAGCGGTCAGGCGGGTATCCGAAATGTGTAAAACTCCTGGGAGACCGAGGCTGGGGGATCTGCTCTGGTGGGCTGTGGGTCTTCGGGTCTATACCCACTCCTCTATTCCGATTGGATCGGACTCGACTGGGCTGTGGAGCCGCTGGCTGGATATTCATTTCCTAAGGGTTGGTACTATTGAAGTTTGTTGCGTCTTAGTACTCATAAGATAATGAACGCTGCGATGTCGAGTGTGCGTTGCAGCACAAGATTAGAACCACCTTCGGTTCGCCACGAGTAAGCAGCAGTTTCACATGCGAGCTGGATAGATTTGCCGCTTCTGGAACTTGTGCTTTGCGATATCTACAATCTCATTCGCGGAAATAAAAAGCCTATCGGTGGACCTTACCCAGTCTCAAGCAACAGCTCCCCGGCACCTTGCCACTAGGTATTGCACTTATGGGACTTCGCACCACAGACCCGCACGGATGGAGAATCCTGCATATCACGATATTTTATTTTACCAGCGACATACGATCGTTGTACTATCGTCAAGGCTACCGGAGAAGTATGGCACCGTACTAAGCACTAGCGCGATTGAAGTGCTACCACACACGGCGACACCTTGGTGAGGCTCTCGAATTTGCCGGGTGTTCACATAATTGCACCATGCATCCCAACCAATGCCTTTCTACCTTCAACTTGGTCAAATAGCTTTTGAATTTTGCCACTTGGGCCCATGGATATAGCCCTCGGAACTTGGTGAATCGGACGGCGGGGACTAAGCAATGTCTCTTCCCCTTGGGGGCATCAAGTAAAGAAATTGTGACAGTATCCGCGACAGTATCAGGGAGTATTCCTTAATAATTGTCCTAGTGTAGTATCGGGAGGATATCCGCCGTATATCGGTTGGGTTGATTTGGGGGCATTGTACCTTCGGGAAATCGCCATTACACTCCCGGCTACTTCAGCTGAGGTATTTCGACAAAGCTCAGCCTTGGGATGATGAGTTTTTCCGCACCTCTAGAGTCTAGGCTAACTTGCTTTTGCTGTTCCTGTTATACCCCATGTTCATGCACACTAATCAAGTGGGGATGGTCTAAGAGCCTTCCTAGGTAGAAATTCTGCGGTTTAGTAATTCTCCTCGATTTCACACCGACTCATACCATCTACAATAGTAAATACAAGGAACCAGGTAAAGTGGGTGGGGTGAGTTACAGAGGCGCTTCAATTAGTGCTACCAGGGGGGCACAGGGCTATCGGTTGGGGCAGGGATACTCACGCAGACCCTTGCTACTTTTGAAATAATAAGAGTGGCGAGATCCGTGCGCTATATCATTCAGCATCCTCACTCTTGCTTTCGTTCAAGAATTACAAACCCAGCACGCGGCAACTCACGTCAACTCCTCAACTTCAACGCAATTTCTCCCTTTCCCACTCCTATCAAACATACGTCCAAGAGCAAGAAAGTAAGCAGGAGGTGAAAAACAGGGGCCGTGTCATAGTGATAGGTTCTACGGAGGAAAAGAAGCCCACTCTGCCTATAGGGGTAAGATTCTGACCAACTAACTGCGCTGAGCACGCCGGTGGCTAATTTTGGACACTCTCAATATCAGAATTTTGCATCTACGTGCTGCTGAACAAGGCTTCGAAGGAAAGAGGGCTGGGACGAGCATCGCAGCTACTGTTCATGTTTGTGACAGACGTGGATACCCTGTGGACTCCCGGATTTAAGGTCCCTTGAGGGTGACGAGCCGTTGGCAAGTCTAGGTAGTTGGCCCTCTCCAGTACGTATTAGCAAAACTCATACTATGTCCTAAAATGTACTAAGTCAAACGATTAGCTACCGATCTCATCCCACCAAGCGCGAAACCCCTCGTCCACCAATATATACACCAAGAAACCCCTCTCAATCGTCCACTAGATTCTAGAATAGGGTGTCGGACAAGAGCGAATCAACCAAATACTTGATAAGATTCCCCACCCCACGCGCACTACGGCATCTAGTATGGAGGGAGTGTCCGGAACTAGCGGAGAGGGGGACCTTAGAATCGGGAAATCGGCCCAGAGTCCCGACACAAAGAGGTGGCGGGAAGATATCGAGGGCAATATGGAAGCCTCGGATGCCTTCTTTACCCAGTATGAGAAAACAGACGATATCGACGTCCTCATGAACGCAATTTCTCGAGCCGAAAGAGCAATTTCAGCAATGAACTCCGACCATCCTGGTCGCTCCATTTTACTTTCTAAGTTAAAGAAAATGTTTGGGAGAAAATTTGAGCACACTGAAGATGTAGTGGATCTCGGCAGGGCGTGGGTGTGGGGAATAGAGGAATTGGACAAAACGCCACGGGTCCAGGCTACCCATGCAACGGCGTGCAGTAGCATCCTCACCATACGCCGTCAGCTAGAGAATGCACACAGCAGGCACGGAATGCCGGTTCCGCAATTGTTGACAAGATATGAGAGATTAGGTAACGTGGCCGACCTCGACGAAGCAATCATTCGGGTGGAGAATAAGATAGAAGAATTGCTTCCAGGAAACCATGCGCGGGTGGGTCTGCTAAATTTCTGGAGCGACATGTTGGGAATAAGATTTAGGAGGGTAGGCGAGATATGTGATTTGGATAAAGCTATCCGCTTGATGGAGAAAGTGGGGAGGAGTTGTTCGCGTGGCCCCAGTAATATTGAATCGCTGGGAACCCTGGGAATCATGTTTCTGAGAAGGTTTGAGCAGATCGGAGACCTCGAGGACCTTCATAAGGCGATCCAGCATTCTGAAGAGGCACTTGCCGCTACATCCCAGGGTCACCTCGATCGCAGAGGAATACAGAGTAATCTGGGGATTATGCTTACCACGAAATTTGAGCGGATGGGAGACCCTGGTGATCTTGGAAAAGCCATCACGCACAGAGAACAGGCACCTGATGCTATGCCACAGAATGACCCCGGTAGAGCAGAAATGCAGAATAGCTTGGCTACCAGCATCTATATGAATTTTGAGAGGATGGGGGACCTCGGTGACCTAGAACAAGGGGTCAAACTTAGCGAAGACGCACTTGCGACATCACCTCAAGATCACCCTGATAGAGCAGCAAGCCATCCAATGGGTTGACCCGGGTCGAAAATGGGCCAACCCAACCCAACTCAAACCCAACGAATCTTCAACCCACCCAACCCAACCCAAGGAAGCAAGACCCGGGTTTGCCCAACGAACCCATTGGGTTATTGAAGAAATAGGAAACTACTCTGGTTAAGAAAAATATGATTATATTAGGTATTACGAGTGTTATATGCTTACAATAGTACAGAACCAACTCGTGTGGGGGAGGCAAATAGAAGTAATAGATATTACAGAGTGAGGGAGGAAAGAATAACATCAGTGATAGAGTGTAAACAGAAAATAACAACAAATTGGAGGAATACCAGATAAGTAGTCGCATAGGAGGGCAGGCAAAAAATAATGTTAACTAGAGGAAAATAGTTCAAGCTCGTATTGAGTGTCTTTAATCCTTTAGAACGAGTGATCCTCCGAGACCCCTAATCACTCTTAGGTCTAGCCTTTCCAAAGACTATTCAAATTTAGAGAAACCTCCGTTTTCACCTTTCTACTAACAGTAAATACTGTCTTAGAATTCTGTGGTTAGACTACAGTTTCCATGGTAATCGCGACAAAACAAAGGGAACGATGTTCGTTGGGTTCATTGGGTAACCCAGGTTACTCTCCCTTCAACCCAACCCAACCCAACGAAGCTCCACCCCAAACCCGACCCAAGGAACCCGACCCAACCCAATGAATGACCCGGGTTAACCCACCCAAGGCCGGACCCATTGGATGGCTTGTAGAGAAGTTTGGCAGAGCAACTTGGGAGCCCAGTTGTTTGCGAAATTTGGTAGGATAGGGGAGCTTGATGACCTCAGTAAAGGAATTAAATACAGCGAAGAGGCAATTACAACTACACCTCAGGACCACCCGCATCGAGGGGCTATACATAGTAATCTGGGAATAATGTTAACTTCGAGGTTTGAGAGGATAGGGGAACTTCATGACCTCCAAGAGGGGATTAGGCACAGCGAAGAGGCCCTTGCTACAACACCTCAACACCACCCTGATCGAGCGGGCACCCACGACAACCTCGGAATTGTATTCTCTGAGTGGTTCAAGCTAACAGGAGACCCTTGCGACCTTCAAAAATCTATCGGACATAGTGAAGAGGCAATTACTGCTACTCCTCAAAATCATCCCCGTCGAGCAGCCATGCATAGTAACCTGGGGAGCAAGTTGGCTACAAGGTTTGAGCGGATAGGGCAGCTTGAGGACCTCCACAAAGCCGTAAAGCATAGTGAAGACGCACTTGCTGCCACCCCTAAAGGTCACCGGCATCGTGCAGCCATGCACGGTAACTTGGGAAATATTTTAGCAATAAGGTTTAAGGCGGTAGGGGAGTTTGATGACCTCGAAAAAGCCATTAAGCACAGCGATGTAGTGCTTACAACACCTCGAGATCACCCCGATAGAGCATCGAGGCACAGTAGCTTGGGGAGTAAGTTGTCTATGAGGTTTGAGCGGATCGGAGAGCTTGGTGACCTCGGGAAAGCCATTAAGCATGGAGAACAGGCATTTGCTGCTACACCCAATCATCGCCCCGATCAAGCGGCCTACTGCGCTGATTTAGGAACCATGTTGTCTACAAGGTTTGAGCGGACAGAGGAGCTTCAGGACTTGGAAAGAGCAATCGTTTATTGTGAAAAGGCACTTACTTATACACCTCAAGATCACCCCGACAGAGCAAGTCGACACGGTATCTTGGGAATCATGCTTTCCACGAGATTTGAGCGGATAGGGGAGCTTGATGACCTCCAAAAAGCGATTAACCACGCCGAAGAGGCACTGATGGCTACACCTCTGGATCGCCCCTATCGAGCAGCCATGCACAGTAATTTGCGAAAAATTTTGTTCTCGAGGTTTGAGCAGATAGGGGAGCTTGATGACCTCCAAAAACCGATTGTTCATAGCGAAGAGGCACTTGCTGCTACACCGAATGATCACCCCGACAAAGCAGCCTACCACTCTAATTTGGGAGTAATGTTATCCACGAGGTTTGAGCAGATACGGGAGGTTGATGACCTCCGAAAAGCGATTACGCACTGCCAAGAGGCGATTACTGCTACCCCTCCAGATCATCCGCGTCGAAGAGACATACATAGGAATTTGCAAAGAATGTTTTTTGAGAGGTTGAAGCAGAGAGGGGAGCTTGATGACCTCCAAAAAGCAATTATGCATACCAAAGAGGCACTGGCTACTATACCGAATGATCACCCCGATGAAGCTGCCCACCACGCGAATTTGGGTACCATGTTTTCCACGATGTTTGAGCGGAGAGGAAAGTTTGATGACCTGCGGGAAGCAATTAAGCATGCCGAAGAGGCGCTTGCGGCTACACCAAAAGAGCATCCCGATAGGGCAGGTAGACACAGTACCTTGGGGGCCACGTTGTCCATGAGATTTGAGCGGATAGGGGGACTTGGTGACCTCCAAAGATCGATTATGCATAGCGAAGAGGCACTGGCTGGAACACCGAAAGAGCACCACGATAGAGCGCGTAGACATGGTAACCTGGCGAACAATTTGTCCTCCAGGTTTGACCGGATAGGGGAGCTAGAAGATCTGCAAAACGCAATTAGACATATCGAGGAGGCACTGGCTACTACACCGAAAGATCACCCTGATGAAGCAGCCCACCACACAAATTTGGGAGCCATGTTATCCACCAGGTTTGAGAGGATAGGGGAGCTGGACGACCTCTAAAGCGCGATTATGCATAGCGAAGAGGCTCTAGCTGGTACACCGAAAGATCACCATGATAGAGCAGCTAGACATGGTAACCTGGCGGGCAAGTTGTCCTCCAGGTTTGACCGGATAGGGGACCTTGATGATTTTGTTTAGGTATGACGAAGGAGCAATTGTAAATTGACTATAAAGACAAAATAAGAGAGCGACGATAGTGATCAATGAAAGACTGATTTTTTTACGTAAAGCAAGAAGGAAAAACATTGTGCTTTTATCCTAGGAAAATAATAAAACATAAAAGACGACTAGAAAAACTTTTCCTCCACATGATACAGGCTACTGATAGTCGGTAACAAGAGTGTCCCAGATGTTGTTGATGAGACAAAACAGAAACAAAACTAATGCAAGATAGACAAGTAAAACAGTAACAGAATCAACGGCTGCACCAACAGGTTTCAACAGATGACCTCCAAAAAGCGATTATGCATAGCGAAGAGGCACTGGCTACTATACCGAATGATCACCCCGATAAAGCAGCCCACCACGCGAATTTTGGAACCGTATTATCCACGAGGTTTGAGCGGATAGGGGAGCTTGAAGACCTCCAACGAGCGATTATGCATAGCGAAGAGGCACTTGCTGTTACACCGAAAGATCACCCCGATAGAGCGAGTAGACACAGTAACTTGGCGGGCAAGTTGTCCTCGAGGTTTAACAGGACAGGGGAGCTTGAAGACCTCCTGAAAGCAATCATTCATTGCGAAGAGGCACTTACCTCTACACCTCAAGATCACCCCAAGAGAGCAGCCCACCACGCGAATTTGGGAACCGTATTATCCATGAGGTTTGCGTGGATAGGGGATCTTGAAGACCTCAAAAGAGCGATTATGTATAGCGAAGAGGCACTTGCTGTTACACTCAAAGATCACCCCGATAGAGCGAGTAGACACAGTAACTTGGCAGGCAAGTTGTCCTCGAGGTTTAACCGGACAGGGGAGCTTGATGACCTCCAGAATGCAATTATGCATACCGAAGAGGCACTTGCCACTACACCGAAAGATCACCCCAGTAAAGCAGACCGCCTCAGTGCTCTGGGAGCCCTGTTGCTCCGGAGGTTTGAGCGAATAGGGGAGTTTGATGACCTTCAGAACGCGATCTTGCATACCGAAGTGGCACTTCTGGCTACACCTCAGGATTGCCCCACTAAAGCAACCCTCCGCGCTAACTTGGGAAGCATGTTACTGGTGAGGTTTGAGCGGATAGGCGATCCCGAGGACCTTCACGAAGCCATTAAGCACGGCGAAGATGCACTAGCTGCGACACCTCAAGATCACCCCCGGGTTGCCACCATCCACCAGAACCTGGGAACCAAGTTCTGTAGGAATTTTAAACGGACAAGAGATCCTGGTGACCTCCAAAAAGGCATTGAGCACTGTGAATACGCATTAGCAGCTACCCCTAAAGACCATCCCTCAAGAGCAACTATACATTACAGGCTCGGAAACTGGTTCTCTGAGAGGTTTGAGAGTCTTGGAGAACCCGATGACCTTCAAAAAGCCATTAGTCATAGCGAACACGCACTAGCTCCCACCCCCTCAGACCATCCTAGCAGAGCTATGCTTTGCAATGCCCTAGCTGGACACTTGTGGTCACGGTTCCGGCTCATGGACTCCATAGGGGATTTAAACGAAAGTCTCCGCCTATATCAGGAGGTTTCACATTCCCCGATCTCGCTCCCACGCGAGCGGATCAGGGCGGCTCATATCCAAGCTTCCTTACTATATCTAAACGGGAAATTGCAAGAATCAAGTTCTGCATTCGGGGATGCTGTCAACTTGATGCCCAGTGTCAATCTACGATTCTTGAAGCGGGACGACCAACAGCACACACTTTTAGAACTTTCCGGGGTAGTGCCAAGTGCTGCTTCTATGGCACTTCGGGCTGGCAGAGCGGCATATGACAGCCTTAAGCTACTGGAGCTTGGCCGCGGAATAATCACGGGTTTTACAATTGACTCAAGGTCCGAAGTTTCTGATCTAGAAACTGATCATCCGCATGAATACGCCCAATTTCACAGCCTCCGAGTTGAGATTGACTCGCCACCCGAGGCGACCAACTCCGTAGGAAGGGAAACACGGGATTGTGCTGTATCTAGACGCTGGGAGGATGTCAATGAGATGGAAATGATTCTAAATCGCATCCGGACGTTTCCTGGCTACAGAGGGTTCCTACTTCCACCCCCCCCCCTGAGTCCCTGATGAATATGGCAAACAATGGCCCAATTGTTGTCTTCAATTGCACCCCTTATGGGAGCGACGCCATCATTGTCACCAAAGCAGGTATAACCTCGTTAGAACTTCCAAAATTGACATATAGTGAAACAAGCCACTGGATGGCGCAATTGGCTAGTTTCGGGGGAGGGGGTTTGATTAAACATGGTCAGGACAATAGAAAAATGAAAGACCTCCAAATTTGGCTATGGGATGCCGCTGTTGGACCCGTTTTTGACGACCTTGAGCGCAGCGCGATCATTACCGGTGCGGGCGTTTCTAACACTACTTTGAAGCGGATTTGGTGGATCGGGGTAGGCCAATTGAGCATGGCACCTTTCCATGCGGCCGGGGACCATTCGTGAGGGTCAACCCATAATACTTTAAGTAGAGTGATGTCTACATATACCCCTACAATCAAAGCCCTAAGCTACGCGCGCCAGACACAACTCCACTTATTTGATGAACCTAGTGCCTCGTTCTCGGGGGATTGCTCCAAGAAATCCAAAATTCTTACCCAACGGAATCCGTCCTTACTTCTTATTCCCATGCCGAAAACACCGGGGCAGCTACCTCTACCAGGTGTCAATAGAGAAGTTCAATATATATCTGATTCAGCTGCCAAAAATTCAGTTAAGGCCAAAGTATTGAACCGCCCAACCCCAGCCAAAGTCCTCCGTCAGGCTCAGAGCCATGACATTGTCCATTTCGCCTGTCACGGAATGTGGGACATCAACCCTTCAGACGGCTGCTTGATCCTATTTGCTCCAGAGGGAGATGCCGCGGACAAACTGATGCCTCGAGATATATCCAATATGGCTGCACAGAATGCACAGATCGCCTATCTCTCGGCCTGCTCCTCCGCCAAAAACCCTTCTACTAAATTAGCGGATGAGGTCATACATCTTGCTAGCGCATTCCAGCTTGCGGGATTCAGCCATACACTCGCAAACTTGTGGGAAACAGATGACCATGCTTCCAGTGAAGTGGCAAGAGACTTCTACACCTTCCTTTTCCAAAACCGAGAGCACACCGATAGGCACCTACGAGTCTCTGCCGCTTTCCATCAAGCTGTGAAAAACTGCCGGGACAAGAATCCTTACGATTTTCTTACGTGGGCCCCTTTCGTGCATATGGGAGCCCAAGATATCCGGCCCGTAAAGTATTCTGCGAATGGTCCTCTCCCTCTCAATTTGATAAGTCTAACTTTTAATAGTAAAACACCTGTCTCCCTACAGACTAAGTCTCTCCTCTTCCCAGCACTGTTCCCCACCCCTGCCTTTCCTCCAGACCATCCATTACTCCCATTTAGTATTATACAAACTAGTACATGTTTATACATACCCCTCTCTTTATCGTTTAGTTTTTCCTTGTTTTCGAAAGGGTCTGTCCCGGGCTTGATTTTCACATCTTCCGGCAGACAAGGAGTTAAAATAGTCGCTTTGTAGATAAAATTTTATCTATTTTGCATCAAGAGGCACGTTTTCTGGATGGCAATTTCTTTCATGTTTTGGCTTAGTCCCTGTCCATGTCTCTCTCGTTCTCTTCACATCTTCATAGCGAGGGTCTATTCATATTAGGATGCAATTGTGTTTGAGGATTAACGTCTACTCGTAAATTGTTAGAATTGTTGAGTTGAGTTGTTTCTACGGTGAACGCAGAGGGTGACGAGTGACCAAAAGTCTTTCGGGGATGCCCCTAGGCTTTGGATTGTCAATGCTCTCAGAAGCCCGTTGGCGGAATTAAAGTAAGTCGGTATATACAGCATCTACCCGTGGGGTGGTGGGGTCGTAGCAGTGGCGGGAGGATGCATTAAGCCCATCGTTTATCAGAATTTCAAACACCCCTCCACAAGATGCAAACTTTCCCTACATCTGCAGTTACACTCGAGTAAAGGGGGGTACTACTATTAGGGACCGCGCTCCCACAGAGAGTGTGGGACATGAAATGTGAAACTTTGCGATTCCCTGCAGTTATCATAGTCACTAGAGTCGAAAGTGGCTGAAAGGTTGCATGGTCCACTCGGCAACACTGTCCCACAATTGGCACAAATGAGTGACGCGACAGTAACCCTCGGGAGGAATCGGTACTAAAGAATTATCATCACATTCAAAGCTTTTGGTTCCGAGCAAGGATAATTTCATTACCCTAGTTCTCGGAAGCGCCGTGAGTACAGTAGTTGGGACTCTTGCTGGCGGTTGGTTATTTTTCTCCAGTTTTGTGGCTTAAAGCCTTGTATTACAAGACTGGAGTCTGCAGCTCAAATACTGGTTGGGCCTTACCCTGCGCTCCCTAACCCATCTCCCAAGATCAAAACCTTCCGATGCAACTTCGAAATCCGTTGTTAACTTACAAGTCACCCGTTCAATAAAATTGACAGAGCATCCCACCCACAGTGTGCAACGATCCGGCGAGAACCAGAGGGCAGGATTAACACATTCCACAGATACTGTCCACTCGCTAGCAATAGGATGCGGGGTCCCTGGGTTGTGTACCAAGAGCCCAGAGGATCGCGACACGTGCCCAATATCCACACTCCACCTTCTGACTGTAGTCTGCTGTGGCTTTCACAGACTCCTGAGACTCGAATGGAGAGTGGACATGACTACCGTGTAGGGCGCGCCGAGTCTGCTATCATTGTCTCTACTTCCCACACAATCAAGCTGAATGTTACCGTACTTAATACCAAGATTCTTAACCAACTCCCATGGCCAAAGATCCAGATGAACCCTGGCTATACCTACAGCACCTACTAGAATTCACGCACTCCAGCGAATTGACTCCGTGCTTGGAATCAGGATGGGACAGGAGGTCGAGGGCCTCTAAAATCAACGCCTGGTGTCCGACAAGACAATGAGAAATCTCTGTGGTACCTTCGTGGGATTAAGGAGCCTCTGATCTACCTCATTTACTAAACAAGTGTAGAGTTCATAATTCAAGTGTCATTGCCTAGACAAGGTATATCCTGATATACCTCACTTTCCGGGCATTGAGGGTAACTTTATTCTTGCTGACATTCATATCCTCTCCCCATCGCTAGGTGACTCGCAAAACAAACAACCTATTACCGATGCTATCAGTATTACCAGGAGCGAGCTGGTCCATTATTGCGAGCAGAAATATGTCCTTGATTGTTTGTCATGCCATTAACCATTATTCAACAAATTCTCACATGATCTCAAGTACTTAGGAGAAGCAGTGGTTGGCCTGGCCCATTCTCCAATCGTTTTACACAGATTATGATAGCCGGGCTCGGGTATAGTGCTGAGTTGAGTGGCTATCGGGGGGGTATCAGCACCCATCCAAACAACCTATCGTCGAATTAAGTCCGGCAGCCCTCAGCGGATCAGATGATATATCCAGGATGTTACTAGAGGGAAGAATCAAGGCAGATTTACCCCCCGAGGAGCGTGGAACCTTACACATGGGTTGTCTTATGAGTAATGGGTTAGAAACTAAAGTTGGTAGAGGGAGGAAATGCTCGTCGACAGACGACTTCCTTGAAAATGAGTGTGAGAGTTACTCTACCTATAGACATAGTTTCTCTTTTTCCAAGTTACAAAGAATTCTAATCCAATAAACCCGCTCCAAGTAGGGTCTTGCCATCATCACCTAAGGTTCCCTAGTGAAAGTATGCCCTATGTTCACCACCGTATAAGAACAAATGCTTTCGTCCTAGAGTTGTTTGTCCTGTCTGTCGCCATCTTGTTCCCATACTCTCCCTACGCCCCCCGAGGCTCAACCTCATCGGTATATCAAAGTAGAAATGCCCCCCTAAAAATCCACCTTCCCCATCTCCTTCTGCTGCACTACCTCCCTCTCCGTACCCGCAGCAGTCAAGAAGTAGAAGACCCTTTCCGTGACAGATATTCTCCACTCATTTCTAGGTTCCGATTGAAACCAGAATTTTGAGCATTACTGCCACTGTGGCCCTAGGGCATGGATTTGATGGTGGGCTCTGCCTTCAGCGTGAAAACCTGCACCCCCTCACCCCCTGTCCCCCACCCCTAACCGGACATCTACCAGGTGCTTGATCCCGAGGGATGGCCAAAGTCATAGGTTGCCCATTTTTAGCGATCCTAGCCAAAACACTAACTTAGTCTGTCCGGTTACCAAATGGCCCCAATTGACGAGTAAGACATATGACAAAATATATGTCTTCGGTACCCTAGCGCTTGTGGGAGTATGATACCGGTAGACCCACTCGCAGGCAACCCTAGCACCAACGGTTACTTGACACAGCTTTTGCCAGTTCGGAATATATCCCATGTTCCACTGTTAAGTCACCCGCCCACAACCCACAGACTTTGAGTTGGAGGTAAACTGATCTACTGTAATAGAGGGATCCAGCAGTGAAATAAACCCCATACCAAAAATATACCGCGCATCGGAGGGCGGACTTGGTTGTGATCCTCCGCAGGTTCTTGAAATCCAGCGCTGCGCCAGGACGTCACAACACTCGGGAGGCAATTGGATCGCAGCCCGAAGCATAAACTAGCCCGGATTGTCATTTAATGGTCCTGACTGATTATGCCAAGCGGGGGTGCTGGAATTTCACCTTTGCCGGTTTATCACTGTTGCTGTGGTTACCGCATCTTCCGCAGGGATAATCCCCACTGCTGGTTCTCTCAAATCCAACCCTAACCCAGCTTCCACGCCGCAATCATCTGCAAGAATCCTTTTTCTATTTCTTTTCTCTTCTTCCCCCCCTCCAACCTGACAACTGTTATAAGAAACTGGACTCACAAGGTAGTAGAGAAACCGATTCTTTAGCCGTGAAATTCTCCTCGAGGGCAAGTTGGGCTCCCAAACTCTAGTGGTGTGCAGCTTGCTCGATATCGCGGGTGTGAAACAGAAATACTCGCGAAAATCAAAAGTCTGTCTCCGACCTTTACCGAGGCGCAACCGACCGAACCACACCCTGCTTGTAAAAAATGCGGCTCATGGGGCTCACCTCTCATAACCTCTGGACATCACTAGTGACCCTGTTTTCCAATGATATTTTATTTATGGGCAATGCTATCAACACAATTCTCCCATCGTCAGGGCTGTCAGAGCGGAGTAATTGCTGTGTTGCCACCGGCGGCTATACCTCGGGGACAGACTTTTGATTTTGGCGAGTAAACCGCTGTACGCACAGGTATCCGTAACTCACCAGTAGCAAACAACGCTGAGTACAACGAAGCCTTAAATATCCACAAAACCAAAGCGGGGCGACCTTCTAAGTCGGAGACAAAAACTAAGCGTGATTTCTAAATCTATGATGCAAGTACATACCATGATCAAGAACATGCCCACCCGGCCATGTCACAAAAACAACCCTAACCCTGTCCCTCTCCGGCTCTCGGTAAAAAATTTCTTGCCGTCGCTGTGCCCGTCCTGTCATTCATCCATCACACATATCCCCGGCCGCATCCACTAAACCAGCGGAAGCAATGGAGCGCTGCAGCACGTTCCGCCGCTAGTGCCACCCTATTCCTCCATCTCCGCTGTTCTGGGCCATTCTTTATGCAAATTCCTACAATGCTGTTGGGGGCCTTGGGGTTGTCTTGATGAGGCTGAGGGGATGTATGGGTTACTCATCTATCCCCGCCTTGCTGGCGCTCTGGTTTTCCTAACTAAATGCCCAATATACACGTGTTTTTCCTGCTGGAGGCTGGGAGTCTTGCTGATGCTTTGTAGGCTGGGGTGGTAGTGGGGGGATGGTTTCCAGGAACCAGTCAAAGAGGAGGGCCAGGGCAGATATTGAGGAGGGCCAGGACATATATTGAGGAGAGGAGCAAGGCAGAGGGCAGGCTGCGGAGAATCGCTATCAAGTGAAGTGGAAATGTAGGGGTCAGGAGTTCCGGAACATGCACATCTCTTAATGGTTGCAAAAGGGCTTACTCTGCCCCGAGCTTCTTTTTCTCCGGCAGAGCTTAATTGCGTTCACCGGGAGCTGGACGAGTGATGCGAATTCCCGGGGCGTTGCCAACTGCAATTAAATAGAGAGTTCTAAAAGGGGAAAAGCAGAATTTGGATCCTTTGTTCGACCTGCTCTTTTTCGCGGCCGTAGGGAATCTACAATCACCGGTATGGGGGGCAAGGTTTTAGAGCTGATCGTTGAACAAGTAGGATCAGTGTCGGAATCCGATCTTTTGGCGGCAGAATTGCTGCTTGGGCTCCTGCGCCTCTATCCACGACCACCGATCACCGTACTGATTCAGTCGCTAAACATCTCGCTCAAAATCCCCACAACACCCCCAATCTCCACCATCCGCAACATCGCAATCCTAATCACCACAGCCTTACCTACCTCCTAACTTCTCCACCCCTTCCCCCCTCCCCACTTTAGCCGCCCGCTTCTCCTGAGATGACTGAGGCACCCACGGTCGAGAGTGTACTCGTACTGTATCGCTTCGAAATGCTGACACAACTCTTCACCAAAGTATTCCGATATAGTGATAGATGCTATCCGAATTATCATACTACACATGTTCCGTACCCGCCTTAATCAGATCTGCCGCGTCAAGCGGATACCCCACAGGGAGTCCCAACCAACTCCCCCCGAAAGCGGCACTTTGAAGGATTATCGCAACCGGAAGACATCCCAGGAATCAACTACCGTTCCCCTCATGGCTAATCCACCCACCCTAGCAACCATGCAATAAGGAGATAGCGAGGAAAAAAGAAATTCGAGAAGTGTAGTGCACGTTAGTGACTTGTCCCCAAGGGTAAAAAATCTCGGCTCCTCCCAGAAGCCTTCGTCGTACACGGTAGTTTTGCTAACAATTCCCAAATGTACCGTACCCGGATCTTGAGACGTGTGGTACAAATACTAGAAGGGATGGGGGGAAAGTGTGCGATCACCCCCGACACAGCGCCGCGAGTTCAAATATTGAATTAATCGTGGTTCTGAGCTCTGAAATAGCGTAATTGACTGCTCTCTGCCTGTTGGAAACAAAAGAAATAAGTGCGGGGGGGGGGGGTTACACGATTCCCTCCACGGCTTCCAGCGCCATTACCCCGGGAGGGGAGGACCGGAATCCCCTGGAAATCAGTGAGTGCACAGGGACTGGCAAGATCGATAAGCCCCAGCCGGCAGGAAATTATTACCAAATTGTGTGGATGCCAGGGATCAAGGACAGCGGCCAGACGAGTAGCCAAAATGTGTAAAGCTCCTCCGAGAGCAAGGCTGGGTAATTGGAAACGTGCTCTGGTGGGCTATGGGTAATGGGGTCTGCGCGGGTTAGCAACGTTTGTTCAGTCAATTCAATTGGATTTGTTCCCGAGCGGGTTGCGGAGTCGTTATCTGGGTGTTGATCTCCTGCACGGCTGATGCGGTTAGCTGCGCCCCTGAACAGCCACGTTGAGTTGTCGAGAGCTTCGTTGCGCGAGGCATAAACCGTTATTGCTTCCCCACGAGGAAGCGGTAATTTCTTCGGGTCGGGGAATGGAGTTGTCACTTATGGAGCTAGTACTGCGCAGTACCCGTGCATCTATAGTCCTATCTGTGCGGTCAAGCACTGCTTCATGTACCGATACCCGGTACTCCACCTGCTTATTGTCTCCAACGCCCCCTTCAACGATCCACGCCCATCTTTGAGTTTATCGTGTCCATAGATATTCCGTAGGCATTTGGCCCATATGGCCACTACGCCCAAAGACCTTTCGCCGAGAGGGGATCGGGGGGGGATACTCCAATAGTGTTCATAAGAGAGCCAGAGGGAATTCCTTAATGATACTAGTATAGTATCATCCCAGAGGCATATATACCGTATATTCGTCTCCCGGGTTGGCAGCCATTTAGCCACGCAAAATGGTTTTTGCGCTGCCGGCGAATTGAGCCCGGCGGGGTTGCCCAAGCCCCCCCGGTGTCATGGTCAGAGCTCACGGACTGGGCTCTGGCAAGCCTGCCAAGGTCATTTCGATTTCGATTGGTGGAGTATTGAAAGCCTCGCTGGGTGAAGAAACAAGGCGGCGACATTGCTCTGCTTATACCCCCATTCATATGGTCCATTCGGGTAAATGCGAAGAGACCACGTCAAGCCGCTGAGCCGCAAACACGAGGCGCAACTACCAGCGACATCCAAAACCCCCGATTCTGGTATCGGTCTTGGATGAGACGCTCGTGCAGCTCCTTCGCACATGTATACGGCAAACGAGGGCTCCCCCAAATAGGTGAGAGCCTCATAGGCACAAAAGGACATCTCTGGGATAGGTGGTATAGAGGTGCAATCATGCAGCGTTTTGCGAGGGAGGATTATTTCGGAAATTATGAGCGAGGCTAGGTTGACAATACCTAATAGAAGGTTTATGTATGTGCTGCGGACCCCATTTTCCTTATACAGCCGGATACACAGGTGGAGTGTGATATATACACGCTGGTGGCGCCGATGACTTCCTAATTTTCAAACTTCTCATAAGCGTCTAACCTCACCACGTTGATTCCAAAAACTCAAGTTATTCGACTGCGCGTGCCGAATTTACATAACCCTTGCGTTAACTCCACCCCTTCCCACAAATCCCGCAACTCACCCCCGACTCTGTGATACAACATCTTTTCCAGTTGCTTCTCTGACGATTCTAAATTTCGCTCCGGGCAAAATAAAATACGGGGGTGGCGAAAGGATAGCCGAGAGAGGGATAGGTTTTTTGGGAGAGCCGGACGTGGGCCCAAGAGGTAGGATAAATTTCAACTAATTATGCTGGGAACGCCAGTCACTAACGATGTACTATAGGCTTCCTGTATTAGAGCGTTCCGTCCGCGGATCCACGAGCAAGACCTTAAACCACACTCCTGGGGGGGCAAACGTCGAAACCGACGCTTGAGCTCAATTACGAAGGTGTTTAGCCGGCAGAAGCCCGGAATTAAGAACACTTGAATGCTATAGCATTGGAAAGGCTCGGCGGCATACCAGCTACGATAGGTATTAACAAAGCCCAGTTCTATCCCAGGCACTGCTAACCCTAACAGCTAGTGATCGATCTCATCTTAGGGCGCCTAGGACCCCCCTACATAATCTACACCAACGGGCGGCGCTCAAACTTACGCGAGGCACCCAGGCAGTACCGCTTGGGCCACCAGCAAAATCCACCAAACGCTAGACATAGTTGCACATTCTACGGGTATTTGCAGACGCAATATGACAGAAATACTAGGCACATGCGGTGTGTTGGGTTATCCGAGTGGGGCTTTGGGTCAAGGCGCGGGAGCCACGGGGTGGCAGGAAGATCTACGTGACGTGATCGAAACCGGTGATGTGCTATTTTCCCAAGACGAGCGAAATAGCGTCATAGACATACTTAAGGAGCTGGTTGCGGTGGCCGAGCATGCTATGACAGAACTGGCCCCTTTCCACCCTAACAAAGCGGTTTTGTCGGCCAAGTTGGGCAAAATGTTGCAGGGCATATTTGAGGATACAGAAAGCAGGGAAGAGCCGCACGTGGTATCGGTGTCGGGGCTCTGGGATGTGGACGAAACGCGAGGGGACACGATCGCCGCTGCGGCTGCCTGCAGTATTATCAGCACAGCACTTCAACAGCTGGAGAGCTCACGCAACCTTACTACACTACCGGGCACGGATTTGTTCATGAGATACAAGAAGATAGGGGACATTGCCGACCTCAACGAAGCAATTATTCGGATAGGGAAGGCGATGGAAGAATGTCTACCAGCCAACCCTGCTCGGATGGATATGCTATGTAGGTGGAGCGCCATGTTGACCGCGAGATTTGAGGTACTAGGTGACATGAATGATCTAGAATTGGCAGCAGGGAAAAATCAGGAAATAGTGAGAGGGACGGATTCTGGGGACCGCAATCATATCAATGCGCTTGGAAATTTGGGGGGCATATTTCTAAGAAGGTTTGAGCAAACCGGTGACTCTGACGACCTCCAACAAGCGATTAAGAACGGGGAAGAGGCATTAGGCGCTACACCCCAAGGCCACCCCAATAGAGGTGGTATACAGAATACCCTGGGAGGCATGTTCTTCGTGAGATTCGAGCAGTTAAGAGCCCGCGACGACCTCCAAAAAGGGATCGAGCACAGCGAAAATGCACTAGCCACAGCACCTCATGACCATTCCAAACTAGCGGCAATTCACAAGAATCTAGGAAACATGTTACGTAGGAGGTTTGAGCTGATAGGGACCATTGAGGCCATTGGCGACCTCCATCGTGCGATCGAGCACAGCGAAAAGGCAATAGCCACTACGCCCCGGGATTACCCCCACCGAGCGACGGCGGGTGATAACCAACGGGGCGGATCCCCGGCGAATTTCGTGCGGATAGAAGACCTGGATGAACCCCGAAAGGACGGTCGGCACGGGGAAGAGTCTGGAGCTACTACCCCCCAATTTCACCCCCACCGAGCGACCGTGGACGATAGCCGGGGAAACGGGTTCACTGTGACATTTGAGCCGGGAGAAGGCCCCAATGACCAACGGAACGGTATTCAGCACGGCGAAGAGGAAGAGGCTGCTACCCCACGAGCTCCCGCCAACCGAGCCTCCATGCATAACAACCTAGGAAATATGTATTACACAAAGTTTGAATGGACAGGAGAGCATGGTGACCTCAAAAAAGCAATTAAGCACGGCAAAGAGGCCCTAACCGGCACACCTCAGGATCGCCCCAACCGAGCTTGTATCTGCGATAGCCTGGGAACGAGGTTGCTCGCGAGGTTTGATCAAACGGGCGACCTTGGCGACCTCCAGAAAGCCATTAGGTACAGCGAAGAGGCACTTGCCACTGCGCCTGCAGATCACCCGGCCCTAAACGGCATGCATGATAACCTGGAAGCCATGCTCTCTACCAGGTCCGAGCTGGTGGGAGACCCGCACGACACCCAAAAAGCCTCCAGGAAGGGGAAACAGGCCATAGCTGCAACGCCTCAAGATCACCCGAGCCCCTACCCGGAGACCATAGACGATAGCCAGGGGGACCCATTCTCAGCAAATTTTGAAACGATAGAGGACATTTATGACCTCTAGAAAGCCTGGAGTATGGCGACCTGCTACTCCCCACGACCGCCCAGATGAGGAGTTGTTACACACTTTCCGCCGGAACTTTCACCAAAGCTTTGGAACGATATATCTTAGCATGTGTTTTCATTTCACTAGTGTTTATTTTTTATTTTTTTCCCTACATACTTTTGAATAGCGAGTATACGGGAATGGCGTTGGCTTTTCTTTTTACGGCTGACATCCGCGCGGGAATTATTGCAATTTTTGTGACGCTTCGTATATTCCTTTCCTAAATCCCCAAGGCGGGTCTCGGCGGCTGGTGGGATGCGGTTGTAGGCATTAGATTGTTTTGGATGTTTGATGTTGACAGATAAATGTATAGTATAGTAGGGCGAATGGAAATACTGTGGATTGGTATCTATCAGCGGGGTGATCAACTGTGGGACTGGGAGATGTAACCTGGCATGCCATCGTGAGGAGCTCAAACCCTCAGCTCCGCCCGCTTGATTAGTATAGTATACTCTGTCCGAGTCGCGAGGAAACCGGAGGGCCCTATTACCAGATCTCATCTGCTCAAGCATGTGGGGCCCATATAGATACAGACATTCGTACTGTTGGGTAATTGTGATTGTCATGATGGTTGGGAATTGCTGAGCAGAGGGTGTGCACTGCTAGTCTTACTCTTGATATCACCACGAGTAGGTAATCTGTAATAGTTGGATCCACTCCTATATTGTTTGGCTCATAGTTGGTAAAGCAGGTGCGACGCAGGAAAACGATAATTATTATGATACCACATATATTTCCTATTGGATATCTTGTATGAAAATGATGGGTGGGGGCATTATTTCCATCAGATTCTATATTAAAAAAAAATCGGCACTCCCGGCTCTAGAACCCGAGGAGGTATGTGGCGGCTCTAAGACCTATTTTCTCGGGCGAAGACCTCCCAGTGACTCCTGTCACCACCACCGCGGCCCTCTGGTGTGATATACCTCCATCTACCTATTCGGCCAGTATCTCCGCCTCGTCCATTTCAATTTGTAGTCCTTTGGTATCGATGATAGGTATTCGCAGTAGGGGTCAGTCCGGGTATGGGTGTGTATGGAACTCGCAAAAGTCCGGTGGCGGTTGAAGCAATTCAAGACCTGTCGTAGCGGAGTCGTTTTCAGAGTCTATGACCGACGTCAAGTATTCGATTGGAATAAACCCCCTTGACCTTTCTTCCCGTCCTTCTCGGCCCTTCGAGCGCCGATACTCCTGCGGTTTACTGCCGCTTTCACCTTCCTGTGAGCCAGCCGTGTCCTCCCCCTGCCACCCTATGCCCAGCGCTTCCCCCCCCGCGCCTTGTAGAGTCCCAAAGGGCGTGTGGTGGTTGAGGAATATCGCGCGTGGCCACCGCTGATTTTCTCACGTTTCGCGCCATGCGTGCTCACGCGTCGCGCTCGCTTTGACCGAGTATGGGCGAGTCGAAATCGGACGGGAGCCGGGGTACGGAATTGGGTTTTGGTAGGAAATTCTAGTGATGGTCGGTGGGGGACGTGGGTCTGTACCGTACGGTAGTCCCAAACTCGGTGGGGGATCGCGATGACTATCACAGCTAGCGTGTTGGAAAGTTCCGAGTGCGGCTCTTGTCTGTACGGGCTTGGCACTTTGTCCTGGGCTCAGCGGCTCTTACTCTTGTGTTACATTGCAGCGGCTTAAAATCGAAACGAGCCCCGCTTTTCTGAGGTCAACCGGTCACAAACCCGCAACACAACTTTGGAAACCCATTGCTATGATGCGACCACCAAAGTCACCCTTACCGCAGGACCGAGAGAGAGCTTGGCTCGCAAAGCAATGATAATTGGGCTGAGAGCAGAAGGCGAAGTTACCGCTATTACACTGATGTAGGTAGTGAGATGCGCCGTCTCATGCCGGTCTCCGGGAACCCTGTGGGAGCAGGATACTTGCCGCCTCCTCGAGCCTTTCACCGACTGGAGACTCTAGCTACTCTCAGGGGCTCTTGAAGTTTTGCGGGGTGGTATGGGCAAATCGCGGCAGGGTTTTACCAACATTGCCTCCATTGCACCCAGCAATATTGCGGAATATTACATCGCGACCACCGCTACCGAACCCGGGGAACTCTGAATATGGTTGTCACGGCTGCGGGACCTCTCACCTCCTGGCAAATCGGTTGGGTGGGCCATCCAGGATCCCGACATAATACTTGACCGATGATCTACGAGTGCGGAACAGACATGGAGTTGGTAGTTTACCCCACGTTCCATGGATTATCGCTTTATACCTGTTGGTGCTTTTATCCCCATCTACCACTGGAAGAGCTTGAAAACGACTCATTAACGGTGGGTGCTGTCGGGGGTGCTAGAGGAGATTTGTGATCTCTTATTTTGTGCAGAAATATCCCCTCTCCGATTATGCAGCGACCCCGGCAGGCCACTTCCAAGAATCACAGTATCGCAACTGCTAGCCAGTATTATCTATCCCCGGATTATTTCCCACGTTCAACGAAAACAACTCAGCTTCGGCAGACGGCGGCAGCAGTAGAGCGACTATTGGAGCAAATAGGAGATGTCAACACCCGACCTAAACAACGTGGCACAGCATAGAACGTAAAAGCTCTCTAGAAAGCCGGGTATATCATAAGGACGTCACTGGAGTGTGGGATCGATGGGTGCTTGCCCGGGGAGGATATTCGCGTGTGGATAGATCTGGGAGGAGTGAGACGGAGGTTTCTGAAGTTATTGGAGGGAGGAAACGTTTATCGGCGGGCGGTTTCCTCGCAAATTAGTGTGGGAACGGGCTGCCTGTATGCATAATCTCTCCCCAAGCGAGGGACGAACAGTTTCAATCAATCAAACATACCGTAAAAACTCGAATACAAGAGAAATGTGCTAGGACGTTGCAGTTGCCTCTCCTAGTATGGCGCCGTGTATATTCCTTTTGTTTTGTCTTAGCTGAGGGCTGAGTTTGCGGTGTTTTTCCCACGCTTTGTCGAGAAGGGGAATTCCAACGTCCTAGCACATTTCTCTTGTATTTGAGTTCTTACGGTATCTAAATTCCCCGGGGCTCACCAGCATTACCGAGCGTTCCCAAAGTTGCCGCGGTCTCGCGCTCCGACATCCTCCATGCCTACGTTCCCCCGACCTGACTAACTACTATTATACCCACAATACCCACATTACCCTAATCTCCATCCCCTGTTTCCCTACCCTCACCACCCATTTACCCCCCTCTGATGTTACCAAACCACTCTTCCTAAGCTGTCAGCTGTCCTCTTCGCGTTACCGAGTGACAGCCGGTGAGAGACCAGTGCATGCAACCTAATTTATTAATACTATGATAGCAGGACCCACCCGACACATAACTAGCTAAATAACCCATCACCCGTAAAAGCAAAAGCAGGGAAGAGAAGAGGGCTCTCATTAAGACGCACGCAGTTGATATAATAACCACCAACAAATTGGCAATATGTTAGGGATCTGACCCGTATCCGCTTTTCTTGGAGCCAATTTAACTTGCCCAGGAGGATATCATACATGCTTCGCCTTGCACAACAGAGGCGATCCGAAGTCCGAGACACTCCTTCCTTGGCACCACACGGTTTCTGATGCAAGAGAAGTTGGTACTAGAACGGCGGGGTGAACCGCATTGTGTGCGTTGCGAGGCGATCGCGGATTAATTGATGGTACGGAGAGTGTAAGTCTGCCATGGCAACACCAATTGAAGAAACTGAGTAAGGATTGTTTGATCGGGGTGGGGGGTAGAAGTTGGAGGTAGGGGACCGGGTTGATAGATCTGATGTCGGAGACGTTGCGGACTGTAGATGTGCTGGGATACCTGTCCGATGTTAATTAATTGAGCACACCCCGGAGAAAGCCGATTGGTGGGTCAAGCTAGCTGTGTGCTGCAGGGAGCAAGTGCCGGTGGAAAGGGCTAACCACGGTTATGGGCAAGGTCAGATGTCCCCTTGAACAACTGGCTTGTGCACGCAACCGCGGCTGCCAATGACACTTAACCCAACGGGGATCTGGTGGGGGCATTGCGGTGGCATTCCCAAGAGGGCTAGAAGGACTCGCTTGATCACTCTGTGATAGTGTTGTATCACCGATGCGCCAGTCGTCTATCTTTAAGTCCAATTCATTGTACTATGATGCATCGCTTTGGCATCGACATCCACTTAGTCTTGCGCAATTTGTCCCTACCCTGGGGGGCGCAGTTCGTTGCGTTGGCCAGGCTGTCCTAGGTGTTCCTTTGATGGTTGGTGTTCGATCGGTCACATGAATTGGGCGAGGGGAGCCGCTAGGCTGGTGAAAGCTCAAGGCGTGTGGGCGATTTCTTCGATTTGGCGTCCAAGGATATCCGGGATCGCAGCAGCCTTAGTAGCAAATACAACAGAGCATATAGGGGGCGCTGGGGGCATATGCGGGGCGCGGTTGTCAGTGGTGTTCGGAAACGAACCGTGCTATGGGTATTAGCGGTGACACTCATGCGGCTCCAGAATATTGCGGCTCGAATTGTTAGGTTTGTTAGGAACGGGATGCATTCATAGTATCATATTCGCGAGAGGAAATGAAACAGAGGAACTGATAGAGAACCCCGATCCTTACGTTGGAAAACAACTGCGCAGGGAGAGCGGGCTGAGGTGCATATGGCAAACAGGAGATATGATTGGCGGGCCAGACTCACTTGAACGGTACCGCACCAGTCCAAGTTCATCGCCGGTTGGACAGAAACTGCGCACAAGCGAGGCTTGCCTGGCTAATCACATCTCGTGTTAGGAACTTCTCATGAGCCCTCAACTCAGCCGCCTTTATTTCGACACCGTCCAGCGAGTCAGGTGCCGTACCCTACCCCAACACCCAGAATTGGAGAACTGAGTGCTGTGTCGTTGAAGTTGCCACCTTTGTTAAGGCCTGGTGTCCTTTTTGTTTTTTATGTCAATGGCAGGTGCTGGGGATCTCCGGTTTGACGGTATATCAGCCGCTAGTCCAAGCAAGAGACCAGCCCCCTGGCCTCGTATGGCACAAGGTTCTATTGTTCGACTATTTGTGGTATATAGCTAAGCGCACTCTCTATTAATTACATCGACTCTAGCTCACACCATATTGTGCACTCCCATCAGATTCAGCACAGCGCAATCTTTTTCCTCAACCGACCCCGTATCTGACCCCGAGCGAAACAAAACTGATAGAGTCGTCGAAAATCGCGGCGATAGAAGTGCCTTAGGTTCAACGCAGGAAAGGAATATCGAAGTGGTGAAACCGATTGGGTACGATACTTGGAGAAGGCAAAGAATTGTTCTGAGCAAGCCACTCGCTAACTTTGCACGATTATGGGGTAGAAGTTTTATATCGTGAAGTTCCGGAGGGACGCCTGGAGCTGAACGACCGAGGGACGAACATTGTGCTCCGGGATACCCCCTACTGCCGAGCCACCTACCCTGCAGGAAGCGGAGTTGTGGATAATTGGACGTACTGTAAGGAGACATACAGAAAGGTAGGTACTCTGCCAGCCGCCGCAGGTGTTTGCACAGATCCCCCGTCTTGGGATGTTCTAACTCCACCAGTTTGTTATCAAGACCCCAACTCAGCAAGCATTCCTCCCCAGCCACAACATATACAACAAGTGTCGCCCAACAACACGCAAAAAACTCCCGAGCAATGCGGGGCGCATCAGCAATGCGGTACGGAAAAGTCCGGGCACGGATTTCACATTACATGGGCATTTTCGGACATGCGATGGCAGAGAGACTTGGTTCGATGGG
>LN890997.1:216314-233730 GCA_900010015.1 Tuber aestivum | reverse complement strand
TAATTAGAGTCTTAAACTTGGCCTTCCCGGCCCCGAAAACGGACTGCGCTAGTCTATCAAGGGGAACGCCAGCAAGGAATTCGGCTACACCGTTTTTATCACCAGTCCCAACCCCCGAATCCAAGACTCTGTTGCGTGATTGAATAGTCACGTCGGCAAGGTTCTCGTGGTCACGAAAGACTAAGGTGGCATTGGCCCCGTGGATTTTAACGGTTCCACGAAAATCGGCCCTGGCAGGGAGAGCGAGCTTGGGGCCCCGGGTTCTGAGCTCGGCCGAACGGATCTTACGAGCCTCCATCCTGAAACCGGGGAATTGCCAGGTGCTCGGATACTTGATAAACGCTGGGGGGTTCGATGCAGCTTTGTCGTAGTTTGCCATAGCTAGCCAAAGGTTAAAGAAACTACTCACGCTATTTTTAGCGATGGAGAACGAGAGGAGAATTTAAGGGGGGCTTGTAGTGTGAGGGGTCGCGGGGTAAAGTATGGTGTAGCGTGCCAAGAAAACAAAAAACCGGGAGAATTTGTTTCTAGGTCAAGGAGATAGGATGAAGGGAATCAAGAGAAGGCGATAACCAACCTCAAAAAAACTTATGGCGAAAGGGCGAAACCTGAGGAGGGTAGTAGAAGTTTGTGGGCGAACTCTGGAATAAGGACTAGTCGGAAGACGAAGAGCGGGAAAGAGTGAGGGAGAAATGATGGGGGAATGGGGAGCGAGGTATGCGGTACGGTAGAAGTGGAGGGAGAACACGGGAAGGAGGTGACACGGGGCGCGAGGTCTGGAGAGGAAACTAGGCGAATCACAGCCTCTCACTCGGTTCCTCTGTTTTGTTGAGCCGGAAATTTCTCCCTTGTTCTGTTCGGCTCTCCCACTTCGGGATTCCACCTGCTTACCCCGTTAAAGAAAAAATAAAGGGATCGCAAGAACCCTACAACGCACTACGAATTTTGGAACTAGAATCTCACCCTGAAACTCTGCGCAATAATTATCATTAAAAACTATCCCACAGGGAATGGTTTAAGCCAATACGGTTTCAAACGAACCACCAGGGGCCATTTCCCCATTGCCAAGAGCCCGGTGAGGTACCCTATCCCAGACACCCCTACATTCCGGTGAGGTATGTCAGAGTTTGTTTATTTTTAACTCGCGAACCACCCGTGGGGGATAGTCTATGGGAAACTTACCCTATTCTGGCTAGGCTGCATTCTCACGACGGTATTATCTGCAACGAACCGTTCATTCACCCCCCCCGCCGCCGCGGATATTAGTAAGGCCATGGAGATTCTCATGTTTTTGAACGAATGTACGCGCCGTAGCTAGAGCAGCATTTCCTCCCATCTCCTCCATCCTGTGAAATCGGTATGAATTAAATACCGTATTTACTCGGTCGATTCGCAGTCTCCGTAGGTCACTAATCTCCGGATTCCGAGACAAAAGTTCTTAAGGATTACTACTTTTCTGACACAGTATAGCTTGAGTCATTTTCTTGCAATACCAACCCTATTTGGGCTATTTTCGCAATGCACGGACCCGGAGATGTTCGTGGGTGGACGGGGCTAACGAATCGAAGGAGTCAATACGGTACTGTATCGCTGGTCCCTCCGGTCGCCCCGCGCCCCTTCTAGATCGCCCGTCTTACCATGCGAAAGACCAGGGGGGAAGTCACTCGACTTCTCGCCGCGGTGGAGGCAGAAGAAGTGGACATATCCTACCTTTTTCCCAAGGATGGATGATGCATCTCCGCCCTTTGAGGAAACGCTTAGGGTCGCCAATGGGTTGTACAAAATCGCGAGGGATAGTTTCTGGAGCTCAAAATCTGTACCTATTCTAATTTATGGTATTGAAGAGACAGATATATTATGTCGGGGGTTGGACCCTGCCAAAGGTTTATCCCGTGTGTTCAACGACATTGAGGGAGGGCGAGGGGAAAGGCAAACCATGATTTACTTAACGTGTTAACGTGTCTTGAATTCTCCGTCTACTCTCTCGATAGAAAAAGAGCTGGTACCTGGGCGCAGGAAGCACAGACGTGACATGGTTGCATAGGATCGGTACATTTATTCTCTACCGATACCGTTTCCGTTATAGCCATCTCCACGACGAGGTAGCCTCTCCCGTCCCCTTTCTACGCTCGCACTCCAGAATTCTTCACTAACACGAGAGAAGACAGCTTCTGCACACTCTCTTACAGAACCCAAGCACCCTGCAAACCAGCGATGCCCTTGACACTCCCAGGGAATTACGTAGCCTACCTTGTCAACTATCTTACATCGCTGGAAAGCACTTTCCTCCCGCTTGAGGAAAGACCCCCGTTGCCAATTGAAATACATCCCGGAACCTCAGAAATTGTGATCCCGCTGGTAAATAATTACTCTAACCGATATACCCTCAGAAAGGTGAGCTGATCATAGGTGGGAGTTCTCTTGGGTAGTGTCAAAATTTGAGTTATTTGGGGAAGGGGCGGTTGTCGGAGGGGGTTATTGGGGTGAGAGTGGACTTAGGAGGAGTATGCAGTAGTCAGTCCTAAAGTGAGTGCTCTCTCTTGTACGCGACGGTAAAGGGATGAGAGATAATTGGGGATTACTATGGGGCGGCTATATCCGGGTGGGGTTACCTGGGGTGGATCGCCATTGCGACAGGCGCATAACTCTAGCGCAGAATGCCCTAAATTTACGATTTCCACGAGTCCCACTGTCGCTACTGCATCGGGCAGGGAGACGGTATGAGAGGATACACCCAACCTGGCGCAGTTTATAAATCTTATTTTGATGGGCTTTCAAACCCCGGTCCGGAAAGATTAAGCTGAAATTACCACCATATAAATGGACTAGCCGCCCAAGGACTCCTTACTTAAGGTGAATGAGCGAAATTTGCTGATTATCTCTGCGATAGATAAGGGTAAGGATGGCGTTGGAGGTTTTCGGCATTCAGTTAGGGGGCTTGCACTGACACGTCTTTATTGAAGGTTTTGGTTCATGCAGGGGCGAGATTGGGTTAGGACGCAGAGCTACGAGTATGGTACGAAGAGGGCGGGATGGGCCCAATTACCGGTGCCTCGGGGGGGGGTTTTTATTTCAATAGCATCGGCAAAGGTCTTGTGAAGGGAGTAGTGTGCATCTGGAGGGACAAGCATAATTCCATGGAGGATCCCATGAATTTCTAGCTTTTGGAGAATTGCACTGCCGAATACCTGGGGGAGGGGGTGGTGTTCATTGAACCTAGTGTGGTATTATAGCAGGAACAAAAATGGGAGCTTTTAGGGGGCAGGAAGCTGCTAATGGGGAGTGGTTGATTTCTGCCGGATACGAAGGGCTCTGCTGCGTGAACCTTTTCCAAATAACAGGTGGGTGATGACTCGGGACTGGTGGGGAGTTGCAGACAGTGTTTTCCGCGCTTGCATGAAGATGATCAAAGTCACTGGACGCCTGCCTTGAAACGTGGTGGGTGGTCCTGGTAGGCATCTGCATATGGGATCTCTAGGAAATACAGAATTCGGGTAGGGATTGCGGCCAAGACTGACTAAAATGCCATACGGAACCTGTCCTGGCTGCGGAGGTCCTGAACTACCCGCTGTTGGTGGTTCTCCGAGGGCACGAAGTAGGGTGCGAGAATTGAGTAATTTATGGTCTATCCTAAACACCGGGCGCCAAAGTTACAGGTGGATGTGAAGGGTCTCATACTTCAAATAGATTTTATCCAAGTTTAGAAGGAACGTGTTTAGGAGCAGTTAACCCCCAAATCCTACCAATTGGATAGACAAACACTTTCACTAGAAAACCGGCTTCCGAACCAGTCCCAGATATATATCCCAAGATCACTACCAACAGGCTCAGGGGCGGTCGTGCCGATCAACAAATAACCCGAGCTAAAGAAGCCTCCAGTCTCGCAACCCATCTAGTCGAGTTCCATCGGGCAGAATAACTTCTGGCGCTCTTCACGGGAATACCAAGTTAAGGTAAAACTCTAGAAACCGCATCATTCAAATCCGGTAATGCGCGGCCAGCTGTGGCTGTTACAGCATTATTGTGCTTTTGTCTGCACGGGCGCAGTGGCATAGGCACCATAATACAGTCCGTCAAGGCTGTTGAGGGTGCATGCTGGGGCTAATGCCGTCCTCCGTGCCATCAAGATCGAGTCCCGAGCCCCCATCACCCCAGGTCTGATTCCAGAGCCTCAGTATCAAGACTGCGCAGTGTTCTGGTTCCTGTTTGAAATCTTTCCACGTGTTAGTGATCGATCTGGCATGCCGGTTATGCCGGTTAGTGTGGGAGGTATGGGCTGTATACTTACTACCAAACCTGAATCTACAAACAAAAGATATAAAGATCCATATCCGCGGATCGGACAACTCATAAAAGCTATCTCCAGCATGGAGTGACTCGTCCCATGTGACAGGCGCTATGTAGGCAAGTGAGGGGCGGAAGTTGGCAGTGCTTGCGTTACCAGGGACGGAATGCGAGGGTAGTAGCATGGTATAAGGAGCGGTTGAGGGTAGCGGAACTGCATTATAGTGGTCAGCTGGTGTGATTTTTTTAGTTTGGGGGATGGGTAGGTCTTGTGTATAGCGGGCGATATTTGTTGCAGATCACCGGGACTCCGGCTAATTACTATCTCACTATATCTGGTTTGAATTGCCGGGTATTGGAGAAGTCTCCCGAGATTGTTCTTTTCCTATTTGAAATGCTTATAAGTTTGTTATGTGTGCGAGCTGTGGAAGGTTCTGGAGCTATATGTACTACAAAGTAAGCATAGGAGGAAGGGACATGTAAAGCATGTGGAGGGAAGAAGGGAAATGATTGGTTAACAAAGTGGGGTAAAAGAGAAGCTTAGAGAAGCAGTAAGAAGGGAAAGAGTGGGGTCAGTAGCATCCTTCTTTGAAGGACTGGAGAAATTTTACTTTTTGTTATTAGTATATAAGGGCACCTGGTTTTGCGGAAAAGGAGAAAAAGAGAGAGAGACAAGTACAGAATACGGAACTCGAAAAATTGATACGAACTAGAACTAGCAGCTTCCCATATATGAGAAACAGGAATTACATGGTACAATTTCAACAAAAGAAATCACACCACACTAGTGTAAATTCTTGGGCTACAACCTGCTGCTTTCAGCCGCAACTGCCTTTGACACGAAGAGGGAGCAATGTGTGGCAGCGATTTTAGCAATCCACAGCTGAAGCCCATCGTAATTCGCAACACCATTAGAATAGAGCCTGTGTGCAAAATTTGATCTGAAAACATAAAATTTATATACGCGAAAACCATAATAGAAATATGTTCGTCCGGGGAACTAACTTAAGGACAGGAACAGGCAAAGGCTCTTCTGGGGCGAGCAGGGCAGCCCTCAGTCCCCCAATACCCCTGAAATCCAATCACTGAGAAAGACCCTCTCCCCAAGGATAGAAAGCAACATAAGAAAACCAAGTAAGTGAGATAAATTTCTCAGGGAATACTAAACTGGGGCGACGGGTGGGTTTGATTCAGGCCAGGGGTGTTGGGCCCTGTTTTTGTGCAGAGTTAGATGCGGTGAAAAAGAAAGTAGGTGAACTATTGCAAAGATACCTTACTAACCTAAGTTCTTACGCTCTAATGTGCACCAATAAGGCCTTTTGAACAGGTGGCGAAACAGTGGAGGCAACGGCAAGCGAACAGGGATCCTGTGGCAATGGGCCAATCGGAAATGTAGCCGAGTGACCGGCTGTGAAATGAAACAAGACTAAGCTTATTCACAGAAAAGGATTGCTCAACTTACAAAAAAAACTTCTCTTTCACACTCTCACCCCCTAACCTGAAAATATTCGTAACTCTGTGGCTTTTCTTAGAATGTAAGATAGCAGTGTGAGTTGAACGCAATATAGTATTAAACTGTAAGATGGTATTCCCCGCTTGCACTATCCAACTAAGAGATAACTTAGCAGAAATTTTTTTTTTAATTAATTCATAGATTCTTTTTTTAGGGTACAAGAACTCACATGCAGTAAGTAAAACTATAGCATAAAGAATAAACCCGTAAATCAAAACGCAGACAATAGAGATTACTAAAACGATCCCAGTAGCCGACCCCGTCCCTAATATGCAGGTAACTGCAAATAATGCACACAACCAAAGTGTAACTAACAAAGTTGGAAAGACAAACTCCTGGGCCAGCAGCCACACCAACCCACAGAATGCCAAGCTAGAAAATATATAAAGTGCCCAAATGCCAGGATACCGTGGGAAGCTGGCTAGGATGGGAGGGGCGGTATGGTGCCAGCTGGCAGTGGTAGCCATAGACGAACAACTGGGAGGAGATCGATAAGCAGTAGGGTGCAAGCTGACGGACCGGGAGGAGGAGAGGAGCGAATGCAGCCCTGACCAAGAGCGCGACTATTGGGAACTGTGTTCGTGTCTAACTATGTGGCTTGCAAGGAGGAGGGGGGAGGGATCGACTGTTGGCCCCTTGAGTGTTCTCTCGTACCGCAAACTGTAATTCCAGCTATCTGAAGCGAGGGCCCAAGACAGGCGTGCCCATGGGCAACGTAAGCGAAGAGGCAAAGGAAGCCAGAGGGGAGGGAAAAAAAAGGAGGGGTTGTGGGAGCTCGAGGGGCTAGGAGGTGGGACCAAACACCTCAAGGGGTGGATGGTTGGGGGGGGGGTCCCCCAGAGAAGGGAGTGGACGTGGTGGGGTTCACGATGTTTTCTCGTGGTGTTGAGATTTCAATCGCGAGGAAAATAGCGGAGATGGTCGATGAGATAACTTAGCAGAAATTCTCATTTTTTTTCTACCCAAGTTTCAGTCATGTGCACAGCCACCCCTCCCAGGAAATATCTATGTGTCATACATGGTCACCGGTGTGAGTCACAGCAACTCATATCTGCGACCGTGCAGGATAAGCGAGTTATTCTAATATTAACCCTTCCCCTACAATTCCATTCCCAATATAACCAGTATCTCCTCAAATAACACCTTTGTCAATCCTTTTGTACATATATCTGCTAAGCTTTCCTTCGTTCCAACTTGTCAAACAACAACTTCTCAACTCTCTCCTTTTTCCCTTGTGTAGTGATACTGCATATTGATGTGTTTCGTGCGATCTGAAACTCCTTGGTTTTCGGTTAACTTTATGGCAGTACTGTTATTGCAGTAGTTGATCAGTTTTGTGGATACTCTCATCTGTGATAGTCAACTGTTGATCCATATCATTTGTTTCGTAGTGAAGGCAAGTGCTGTGTATTGTGCTTTGGTGGTTGAGAGAGCCACAGTTCTCTGTTTCTTTGAGTACTATATGACCCTGTGTCCATATGTTTGTATTATGAGTCCTGTGAATGATTTTCTATCAGATAGGTTTGATGCGAAGGAGCTATCACTATATACATGCAGAGGTTCTTTATCCTTTGTTGTTTTGTATCGTAATCCTGGGAACATTATTCCTTTGAGGTATTGTGAAGCTCGTTTGGCGCTTTCGAGATATGTTGTTGTTGGCTTAGCAGAAAATTGGCTAAGAAATGCAGTTGCATGGGTGATGTCTGATCTAGTGGCCATCGCAGCGGACATCAAGGATCGGATTATGGATTGATAGAGTGGTTGGTTGCATAGTTCATAGTCTGGTTCTGCAACTTTTGACGGAGAGTGTACATTGATAGGAGTAGATATTGGTGTAGCATCCATCATGTCATAACACATTAGTATTTCAGTGATGTACCATTCCTAGAATAGCTGTTTATAACTATTTCCCTTTTTGATTTGTATTCCACATAGAAGCGAGGCTTCCCCTGAATCTGTGTAGTTGAATTTGGATTGAATTTTATTGAGGCCATTGTTAACTTATTTTTATGTACTGGTTATAACTATATCGTCCACATAGATACAACACTAGAGGTCTTTAGAGATGAGGATGCATGAGTCGAGATCCGATCTGGTCAATTTCATGTCACTAAGATTGCTGGTAACGTGTTGATACCATAGACGAGGAGATTGCTTTAGTCTGTATATCCCTTTGTTGAGTTTCCATACCTTTCCTGGTTGTTGGTATCATTTAGGCATTTCAAGGTAAGTTTGGATGTCAATGTCGATGTATTGGAAGGCACTCTTGACATCTAGTTGGTTTATGGTATATCCTTATTGGATTGATATATTCATCCAGACTTGTAAGGATTCTAAACGTGCTACCCAGGCGTATACTTCTTTGTAGTCTACTCCAGGTTGTTGGTTGAATCCTTTGCCACAGTATCTCCCTTTTCACTATTGTATAGTTCTGTCTTTATTGACTTTTGTCTGGTAAACCCATCTTCCCATAATGGTTTATCTATTACTTGATTTTTCGACCATAGTTTCTTCTCTTCTCTTTTCCCAGATATTCATCTCTTCTTCCATGGCCTTCTCCCATTCTTTTCATTCATTTGAGTCCATCCCTTCTTTGTAGGACCTTGGATCAGGTAAGTGATACAGCAGTCCTGTATAGTCTAGTGTGTCTAAGAGGGCTTGTGCTTCTTGAATTTTTGCAGTTAAGTATTCCTGTTCTGCATCGAATGGAAGACCTCTAACAGGGAGAGTCATTCGAGTACCTTCGCCTCGCATTTATGCTTGCACAGAAGACTTCAAGTATTGAAGTTTCTGGTGTAGACTGTTCAGCTTTCATTGAACAGCTTCTTCTTTGGCTTTGGCAGTAGGTACTCTTTCTTGTGTACTTTGTCCCGGGGGGTTCCAGGGGTAGATCAGGTTGAGAAGGATGCTGCACAGGTCCTTTTCCCTTTTCTGATAAGTCAGGGAATTTACCTGGAAGTTATTGTTCTGAAGGTGGTAGAGATGGTGGAGACAATTTAGATATTTCATAAGTCTCATCTTCACTGTACTCTTCTGGTAACCCTTCTGTTTCTGTTGTTTCTTCATATAAATAGTTTGTTGAAACTCCTTTAGTCTTTTCAAACCATACATCTTGTATCTCGATTACTATTTGTCTTTTGGCTATGTAGATTTGGTATATGGTAGGATTGGAAGTGTATTCTATTGTTAAGAATCCTGCCGAGCGGGTGAGTAATGCGACAGGTAACGATGCTTGACTTAGGGCAAGGTAATAGTTCTCAGGCCTATGCCTACAGGACTTTGATAGTCTAGTCCTTTGACTCCTATCGTATCATGCCTATCTGTCTATTCTTCTCAAGTCCTTATTCAGAACTTCTTTGTTTCACATGGCAGGAGAAATAGTTTTCTCGCATGGGAGGAAAGACAATTCTTAGGTTTCTTAAGATATATCTTAAAGAGCGTAAAAGTAGGTTTTTATTGGTAAAACTTAAAGGTAGGAAAAAAACAAGAAGAACATGTGAAGAACTAATACTAGGGGTTCTAGTAACTGTTTATATATTAGTTCGTCACCTGGTGTGACTCATACCTTTTGGTCATGTGAACCTTGTGACTCATAACTATAAGTTATGCGAAATGCATCAGCGAACTCCTATGAGTCCCTGCGCAAGGTACCTAAAACCAATCAAAATATAATAACCAAGTCAGGTGTGCAACTTGTGTCACCTCAGTGAAACCCACGACTCATACTTTGAGTCATGTGCGAAAACCATAACTTCGTATAACTCACAACTCTGTCACAAACAGGTAACCATAATAACCTATGGCCCACTAGTATGCGTCATGTGAAATCCCAACATACCTATAGCTCAGAATTCCGAGCTATGTAAAATCTGTCTTGGTTAGTCACAGTGTGTAACATTGGGCCAGTGTTGTGATCCATTAGGATTTCTGTGTACAATCCAGAGGGGCCACATCCAGTTACCCAAGAGCAGACAACATACATGCAAATATGTTAATCCTGCTTACCTCTTTGCACCTGCCTGTCTCAAACCGTCGGCTGGATGCTCCATCTGTTCCCTTGTGAGGGTGACTTATAAGTTAACAAACAATTTCGAAGTTGCATCTGAAAGTTGTACACATGGGAGATGGGTCAGGGAACGGAACAGGCGGGGACTAACTGGTATTTGAGTGGTAGATTACAGTTTTGTAAAAAGACTTTGAACTGCAAAACTGGAGAAAAATAACTAAGTTCTAGCAAGAGTCAGAACTGCAGTACTGGCAGCGCTTCTAAGAATTTTTGTAATTAAATTATTTTTGCTCGGAGCTAAAGTCCTTCCTTGTTGTAATAAATCCATAGTACAGAATCTTTCCCTGAGTTACTGTTATGACCTACACCCACCATGTGTATTGTATGATACCAGTAGTGTCGCTAGGTGGACAACATATCCTTTCAGTCACCTTCAACGATAGAAACTACAAATTATCATCAGGGCAGTACACAGTTTTACATTTTGAAATACCATGCTGTCTGAGAAAGGGCGATACCTCATAGAAGTATCCTCCTTATAACAGCAAATGTAGTGAAATTTTCTATCATATCGCAGGACATTTGAGATTCCAATGCAAGTTGTGCTTACTGTATACCTCACCACTCACACAACTCCAGAACCCCACTGGTAGATGTTTGACAACCCCGCCAGAATCCAGATTATGCTAGATCCTTCTGACCATGACATTGAGTACTCGTTCCCCTCCCAGTAGATGCTAGGGGCGTGATTAGACACTGTGGGAGAAAATGAACCTTGGTATATAGTTTCCTCATCCACAACTTGAACCATTAATGAGATTGTAATAGACAGGGTCTGAGGGTCGGGGAGCCCAAGGCACACCACTATTGTGACAGGCGAGACCTCAGGAGATGAGGTCTAGGTGCAGAGGCACAACAGAAGCGAGTCGTACAAGGCTCAGGGGTCAGGGGTTCAGGGTCACAGTTCAGGGGTTCAAGAGGACGCGAGATAGTAGAGGTTGTAATTCCTAGGTACAGACGTCCGAAGGAGATTACCAGATTGCATAAAGAACATAAAATGTAAGGGGGCACACCTCCTTATATAGATAGGAAATTCTCCACAATCACTAATACAAAAGAAAATGCTTGGCGTCACATGCAGCCGCAATCCTTCCATCAAGTTCTGCCAGGTTCCGTTGTACAGCAACCGATCCCCATCATAATACAAAAGAAATCATACTAAGCAACCAAAGAAACCACAACCGATATATGCAACCAAAAGCCCAATATTCCATCCCCATACAGACCTGAGTGGCTATGACACTAGCCCCCCTCTCCGACACTAAAGTCTCCTGAGGTGCGTTATTCCGGTAAGGGTTCCGGCTTCTGGTGGTAGCACACGTGGAAACGTTCCAAGGCCTGGAGTCTGGTGACAGAATCCGCTGGCTCTCAGGTGGCTTCAGGATATCCCTTCCATTGGATGAGGTACGGTAGGTGGTTCCTAACAAACTTGGCATCTAGGACCTCCTCAACTTGCCATTCCTGTTCCCCGTCAACTTCTACCAGTGGCGGGGGAGGTATTTCCTGGCCAGGGAGAGGGTCCTGGGAGGCAAGGTCAAGGAGGGAGACATGGAATATGTTGTGGATTCTCATAGATACAGGGAGGTCTAACCGGTAAGCATGGGTACTGATCTGGGTGAGGACAGGGTAAGGGCCGAAACGTTTGTCATCCAGTTTCAGGGAGGGTCATTTGGTGCCGATGTTCTTGGTGTTCAGCCAGACGCAGTCTCCCACCCAGAAGTGAGGGGCCGGGAGCCTCCCTTTGTTAGCATACTCCTGGTGTCGCTCGTAGGAAAAGGCGATCTCAGCTCTCAGGTGGCCGTGGATGTCTTGGATAGAGTCCACAACCGTACCTGCGTGGGGTTCATCAGTGACCTCATCGGGGGCGTCCAAGAAATCTATACCGGGGTCATAGCCATAGTTGGTGAAGAAAGGGAATACACCAGTAGACTCAGAGGCATGGTTGTTGGACGTGAAGTTGGCCATGGGGAGCCAGAGGGACCAGTCATCCTGCTGGGAATTTACAAAGGCTCTCAAGTACTGTTCCATGAAAGCGTTGACGCGCTCTGTCTGACCATCTGTTTGGGGGTGGTAGGCTGTTGACATCTTCCTTTCCAGTTGTAGCCTTTCACACACAGTTCTCCGGAAGTCGACCATGAACTGAGTACCGCCGTCGGAGGCGACAGTCTTTGGGAGGCCGTGATGTTTTCAGATGTGGTAGAGGTATAGGACAGCAAGTTTGGGAGTATTGATGGTGGTACGACAGGCGATAAGGTGGCGCATCTTGGACATTTGGTCTACCACCACTAGGATAGTGTCGTTGCCCTGACCCCATGGCAGGCCAGTGACAAAGTCCATAGAGATGTATTCCCAGAGGCGGTTGGGTATCGGCAGGGGACGTAGGATGCCAAAGGGGGCGTGCCGGGAGGTACGACTTCATTGGCATACATGGCAATTAGCCACAAAGCGGCCTATGTCCCGCCTCATACCAGGCCAAAAGTAACATCAAAACATGAGCTCATGGGTCTTAGCCCATCCTGGGTGCCCCGCCACAGGTCAATCATGAGAATCCGGTATCAGCCATAGGCGTAATTCGTTATGTTAGCGGAGATAGATCTGATCACGGCAGAGTAGCCGATCCCTATCGCGTTTGCATTCATTGAGTGACAGGAGACAGGAGTGTCTATCGCCATTGTCGATGGCGCGGAAAACCTGGATTAGAATCCTGTCAGCTTTGTAGGCTTCTTTCCACAGTTCTTCAATAGGGGACGCTCCAGTAGGGAGCGTAATATTCGCCAATAGACTCAGAGACAGAGAGTTTTACACCACCTGGGTTCGATGGTTACTTCGTTCCTCCACTTCTTCGGGGGTCTCATCCTTCATACGAGTTGGGCATCAGCTGTGCCATTCAACTTTCCAGGTTGGTACTGAATCTGGTAGTTAAACTGGGACAGGAACTCAGACCACCCAGCTTACCGATTGTTTAACAGTCTTTTGGTGGTGAAGTGCTTGAGGTTGAGGTGGTCTGTCCGGATTGTGACCTGTCTTCCCAGGAGGTAGCAATGCCATTCCTCGAAAGCCCTGACAACAGTCATGAGTTCCTTGTCGTAGATGTCGTAGTTGCACCCTGCCGGACTATGCTTGCGGGAGTAAAATGCAACAGGAGGGAGACATCCAGAGTCATCCTTCCGGGACATGACGCCAGCGGAGACGAAGTCGGAAGCGTCGGTTTCGATGATCACTTCTTTGTAGAAATCAAAGTGGGCTAGGACAGGGGCCCTAGTGAAAGCTTTCTTTAACCATTCGAAAGCTTGTTAACATTCGGGGTTTCAGATAAAGGGTCGATTCTTCTAGGTGAGGACACTGAGACGGCATGCCAGGCAGGAGAAGGCACGAATAAAATATCAGTAAAAATTGCCAAAGCCAAGGAAGGCACAGACTTTACATACGTGGTCAGGTACACGCCCAGCAGTAACTGTTTCTACCTTGGCGTTGTCCATTCGGATACCTTCTGGGCTGATGATAAAATCCAGGTACTCCATATTAGTAATGTGAAATTGACATTTCTGCAGTTTAGCTTTGAGGTCAGCCTGCTGTAAGGCCTTGAGTACCTAGCGGACATGTTTGACCTGTTCCGCTTCCGTCTTGCTGTAACCCAGGATGTCGTCGAGGTAAGCGGTGCAGAACTCGTCTAATCCCTGGTTGAAGACCTTGTTGATAAAGGCCTGGAAGGTGGCAGGAGCATTGGTGAGGCTGAAGGGCATGATGTTAGAATCAAACAGTCCATAGCGGGTGGGGAAGATAGTCTTCTATCAGTCCTTTGGGTCCATTAGAACCTGGTTATAGGCCCCACAGATATCGATCTTGGAGTAGATCTTGGCCTCAGCAATATTCATGAATGTCTCAGTTAACAGGGGGAGGGTCCACAATCCTTAATAGTGCCTTCATTCAGTCCTCTGTAATCCACGCAGAGCCTAAGGGTGGCATCCTTTTTCTTGATAAATAGTACCAAGGAGGCCGGAGAGGAGGTGGGAGGGTTGATGAAGCCTTTGTTTAGGTTTTCGTCAATCCATCCTTTAAGGGCAGCAAGTTCTGGTGCCGACAGGTTGTAAAGGGGGCCGCAGGGAGGAGTGAAGCCTGGTTTCAGAGGTATTTCATGGTCCACGCCTGCGCAACTAGGTGGTAGTTGGGTTTGCTCTTTTTCGAGGAATACTGATAAGAAATCACGCTATTCAGGAGGGACAATTTCTTTGACTTCCTGTTGTTCTAACACGGTATAGTCGAGAGCGCATTGGAGGGCATAGGCTCAGAGGAAATGAAGAATTTTGTATTCGATCCCTTGGATGCTGGTTACCTCTGGGGTGCAGTTCTTGAGGCAGTAGTCAGACTCAAAGGGAACGGTGTTGGAAGCGAAGCGTATGGTAATATCGTGCTGTTTCAGGCAGGGGATGCCAAGAGTAAGTGGGTAGCCACCAAGCTTGGTAACTGTAACGGGGGCTCCCTCAGGTAGATGGCTCCCAAGGATGCGACCGCACCAAACTTCGAATCTCTCAAACACAGCTCTTGCAAAAGTGTAAAGAATAAAAGTAAACGGTAAAACTTAATATCGTTAAGCTCAGGCTTATCTCAATTAAAGTCTCTCGAGAGGATGTTGATTGTGTCGGGGTAGGAGAGTTCTTGTATAATCTTTAAGTAATCAGACTTATACCAAAAACTCCCCCATCAGGTTACCCCGACCAACGTGAGTATGCCCTTCTCCGTAAGGGTTGCCCCGGCACCATTACCGTATCCCCGAAGAGCTATAGGTGTCAGCGTACTCTAGCAGAAATCTCCCATATGCACATGAGTTCCTGCGAGGTGTTTACCAATACACCTGCCGGAGTGAAAACCTCTGCACATCGGTGTCTCGTCAGTGGCTAACTGTTGAGACCCTTAGGAAAGCTAACTAAATGACTCTCTTCCCATGTGCTATAACCTATGCAAGCACTCGTAGACATCAGCTGTCCTCCGGCTAAGTTCTATCTTTCTTGATTGCGAACTTAGGGGGTCTACGATGCTCCCCCGGAGAGCTGTGTCGGCTGCGGGACCCATAGGCGCTACTCATGGTCCCTTACCCCCGGCACACCACTCACCATGATAAGTGTCATGCTATTAGAGTCTTCAAACAACCCACAAAGAGCCTACGGCAAAGGGGCACGTGTAGGCTTGATTGGCGTAAAACCTTCCCAGATGTCTCCGGCACTACCCAGGACTACTCTGGGGACCCTTCCGGATAGCTCACGCTAACTCCGTCAGCTTTAGTCCGTTTTACTCCGTTCCTTTTGGAGAAGGTACTTGACCTTCTCACCTTGGCCCCCTTTTATGTCCTGCGAACAGCTTCCGGTCGGACGGACGGCGACGACGCATACAGTGTTGTGGACATGTCTTCATAGATTCCATTTAACTAGCATAACGGCAACTCCACCCATTTTGGCCCATGACGCCCGGGGCGAACCCTGGGGCCGCAGGCACCTGTTAGGAATAATTCTACCAAGTTATAGCCTGTTCGGAGCACTATAGCTCCTTCTGTAGTCTTCTGATCAAAGTGCAATCAAGTGCCCGTTGATCGTCATTGCATGACAAACAATGCTAACATTTCCCGGAATTCCTCCTAGAACTTTTCCGACGGAAGGTAGGGTAATAGTGTCCCAAAGGTAGGGTAAGTATATCCATGGTGACACGAAAATAGTCTCCATGGCAGGGTAACGTGCCTTCCGTAGGCAGGGTAAACTTACCCGGCGTTCTGACCAATCCCCAGGCCAGAGCGGACATTGTCATGTTATTACCACTACTTAGGTATACCTATTCCTTAAGTACCTTCTGTTCTTAGAGATTTCTGGACCATCAGATATCTCTCGGATATGCGCCTGCATATCCGCCTCGTCTACCATCTGACCTCTTGGTTCTATGTATGGGCGTAGACGTAGGTTACCATAGCTCGATATCATAGGGTCGTTACAGTAACCAAGGCAGGGATGGATTCCCGGTGATCCTTTACTTTAAGGTCGAAGTGTGAGATATGGGTGACGGCTCCTGAGCTAATGGGCCTCCCACCTATGACAGAGAGGTGGACAGGTTTTTCGAGCAGGAATAGGGGTAGGTGGTAGCAGCTAGCGAAGTCAATGTCCATGAAACCATAGCCGCTTGCTCCAGAGTGGATAAGGGCATGGGTTCGGATTGTATGTTGGTTGTCTATGATGTCACTGGCGACTACTAAGTGGTTATCCTCAATTCCATTTTCCATTTCGTGCAGAAATAAACTAGAAATATCTAAACTAAGAGAAGACTTAACATGTCCCATGTCAGTACTGGAGGCTGCACTTGGGACCACTAGTTTTCCGATGCTTGGGCAGGGAGGGGCTCCTCAGGGGCGGGAGTGGCATGGGTGCTGGCCCGGTGCAGAGGGCGAGGTCCCTTGTTGGGACAAGCACGAGCCATATGTCCATGTCCCCCACCGTAGAGGCAGAGGCCACGGTTGATCCGGTCTTGCCTTTCAGTAGGGGTGAGCTTTCAACGACCCGCAGAGAGGTCCATGGGGCCGGAGGAGGTGCCCGTAGCTGTAGAGGCTGACGGGGGAGCGGGAGCGCTGGTGCGTGGAGCAGCGGGGGTGGAGGTCCTCCAAGAGGATAAAGAGGAGCCTTTCTTTTTGGCGGGGTGGGCATGGACATTGTTGTCAAGCTACTTGAGGAGGGTGAGGTAGTTGTTGAAGGGTTCAGGAACGGGGAAGACATGTACCAAGGCATCTTTCAACTTGGTGCTGAGGCCCTGGCAAAGGGAGGTACCCTTGGCGGCATCATTCCAGAGGGTGACGACAGCGAGGCGTTGGAAGTTGGCAAGGTATTCCAGAAAAGGGCGGTTCTTTTGTTGGAGGCTCCTCAGAGCGCGTTCTGCTGTCTGGCCCCTATTAGGGTCACCAAAAGCCTGTTGCAACTCCGCGAAACGAGCGTCTATGTTCTTAAAGTCGACGCGGTCGCGCAATACCCAGTGAGGGATCAGGAGGTAGGCGCGTCCTCAAAGGAGGCCAAGGGCATAGCCCAGGCAGTGTTGTTCACTGGTGAACCGGTCGGCATCACCGTGGAGTTTCATCCGGAGTTGAGTGACGAAGGGGCGAAGCTTGTCGGTGGTACCATCGAATTGTTCAGGGTTGGGGATTGAGACTAGTTTGTTGCTACCAGCAGGGGCTGCAGTACCGGGGGTACGCATAAGGGCGAGAGTGGTGTTCAAGGACCTGATGGTAGTGTTGGCCTGTGCAAGGCTAGCTTTGAGGATAACGAGAGGAGCTTCAAGGCCTTGGTTGTAACATGTTCACGCCGGGGCGTTAATCACGCTGTCGGGTACAATAGGAGAGAAGTGATGCCTGCCGGAGACTATCAACTTCCAGGCTCGCTAAGGGAGGCTTCGGTGGTGTAATAGGAGAATAAAGATAACCGTTCAACCGAGTATATTGAAATACTGTCTGTCGAAGTCTGCCGTTTCCAAAGTGGAAGACGGCGGTCCTTTTTAAGTACATGTGTTTGAGTACGATCATGAATTCT
>LN890997.1:125977-190047 GCA_900010015.1 Tuber aestivum | reverse complement strand
AACCAATCTCTAGCTAGATCCCCAATCTTAACACAAACCAAGCTGGGATGGGCTTTCATAATCTTCATTTGCTCGACCTCCTCCTTGAGGGTATCATCGGTAACCCATCTAGTGAAGCTCTTGACGTTTTCGACCTTCAACGGGATGCCCATTTCCACCATGTACTCGATACCTTGCTCAAGTCTACGCTGTCCAACGGCATAATTCACAAAGTCATCCACGACGGTATTGGGTTCTCGGGTCATGGGTACGGCCGGGGGGGCACGGGAGGCGTAGGCGGTGGCCAAAAAGATATCGGATTTAGTCTTGAAGCCAAGCACTCTAGAGCGGTGATGGCGGATGGGAACGAGCATGGTCCAGACGATACCCTCACCGGCGCCACTCCCGCCTAGGGCTTTCGCGACCGGACACTCATTAGCGACCTCCTTGGTGTATTCCATCATCTGGCGTTCGGCGGCGCTAGTATCGGCGTTCAAATTGATGGTTACCTTGAAAGTTTTGTAGTTCATGATGTTGAAAATGCGATACTCGGGAAGGGCGACGCCGGAGAGACGACCCATGTCGAGCCAGAGGTCATCAACACATATATTGAACACCATAAAGAATCTCTCCAATCTGGAAATGCCAACTCCCTTGTGGACCTCTTGGCCGGCAAATTCTCCGGCGATAATCAGAGTCTTAAACTTGGCCTTCCCGGTTCCGAAAATGGACTGCGCTAGTCTATCAAGGGGAACGCCAGCAAGGAATTCGGCTACACCGTTTTTATCACCAGTCCCAACCCCCGAATCCAAGACTCTGTTGCGTGATTGAATAGTCACGTCGGCAAGGTTCTCGTGGTCACGAAAGACTAAGGTGGCATTGGCCCCGTGGATTTTAACGGTTCCACGAAAATCGGCCCTGGCAGGGAGAGCGAGCTTGGGGCCCCGGGTTCTAAGCTCGGCCGAACGGATCTTACGAGCCTCCATCCTGAAACCAGCGAATTGCCAGGTGCTCGGATACTTGATAAACGCTGGGGGGTTCGATGCAGCTTTGTCGTAGTTTGCCATAGCTAGCCAAAGGTTAAAAAAACTACTCACGCTATTTTTAGCGATGGAGAATGAGAGGAGAATTTAAGGGGGGCTTGTAGTGTGAGGGGTCGCGGGGTAAAGTATGGTGTAGCGTGCCAAGAAAACAAAAAACCGGGAGAATTTGTGTCCAGGTTGAGGAGATAGGATGGAGGGAATCAAGAGAAGGCGATAACCAACCTTAAAAAAACTTATGGCGAAAGGGCGAAACCTGAGGAGGGTAGTAGAAGTTTGTGGGCGGACTGTGAAATAATGACTAGTCGGAAGACGAAGAGCTGGAAAGAGTGAGGGAGAAATGATGGTGGAATGAGGAGCGAGGTATGCGGTAGAAGTGGAAGGAGAACACGGGACGGAGGTGACACGGGGCGCGAGGTCTGGGGAGGAAACTAGGCGAATCACAGTCTCTCACTCGGTTCCTCTGGTTTTTTGGGCCGGAAATTTCTCGCTAGTGCCGTTCGGCTCTCCCACTTCAGGATTCCACCTGCTTGCCCTGTTAAAGAAAAATAAAGGAGCCGGAAGCACCCTCCAACGCACTACAAATTTTGGAACTAGAATCTCACCTCGAAACTCTGCGCAATAATTATGATTAAAGACTATCCTACAGCGAATGGCTATAAGCCAATATGGTTTCAAAGAAACCACCAAAGGCCATTTCCCTATTGCCAAGAGCCCGGTGAGGTACCCTATCCCAGACACCCTTACATTCCGGCGAGGTATGTCAGAGTTTGTTTATTTTTAACTGGCGAACCATGCGTGGGGGGTAGTCTATGGGCAACTTACCCTGTTCTGGCTAGGCGGCATTCTCACGGCGGTATTATCTGCAACGAACCGTTCATTCACCCCCCCCCCCGCCGCGGGTATTAGTAAGGCCATGGAAATTCCCATGTTTTTGAACGAATTTACCGTACGCGCCGTAGCTCGATCAGCATTTCTTCCCGTCTCCTCCATCCTGTGAAATCGGTATGAATAAAATACCGTATTTCCTCGGTCGATTCGCTATCTCCGTAGGTCACTAATCTCCGGATTCCGAGACAAAAGTTCCTAAGAAGGATTACTACTTTTCTGACACAGTATAGCTGGAGTCATTTGCTTGCAATACCAAACCTATTTGGGCTATTTTCGCAATGGACGATATCAGGGATATTCGTGAGTGGACGGAGCTAATGAATCGAAGGAGTAAATCCGGTACTGCACCGCTGGTCCCGTCGGTCACCCCGCCGCCCTTCGTTCCTTCCGGATCGCCCGTCTTACCATCCGAAAGACCAGGTGAGAAGTCGCTCGATTTCTCGCCACGGTGGAGGCAGAAGAAGTGGACACATCCTACCTTTCTCCCAGGGATAGATCTCAGTCCTTCGAGGATACACTTAGGGTCGCGAATGGGTTGGACAAAATCGCGAGGGATAGTTTCTGGAGCTCAAACTCTGTACATACTGATTAATGGTATTGAGGAGACTGATACATTATGTCGGGGGGTGGGCGCTGCCAAAGGTTTATCCGGTGTGTTAAACGACATCGGGGGCGAGGGGAAAGGGAAACCATGATTTGCTTAACGTGTTAACGTGTCTTGCATTCTCTGTCTGCTCTCTCGGTAGGAAAAGAGCTGGTATCTGGGTGCAGGAAGCACGGACATGACATGGTTGCGTAGGATCCATACGTTTACTCTCTACCAATGCCGTTTCCGTTATAGCCAGCTCTCAGACGAGGTAGCCTCTCCCGTCCCCCTTCTACTCTCGCACACTCCAGAATTCTTCGCTAATGCGAGAGAACACAGCTTCTTCACACGGTCCTACAGAACCCAAGCACCCTACAAACTAGCGATGCCCTCGACACCCCCGGGAAATTACGTGGTCTACCTTGTCCACTATCTTGGCTGGAAAGAACCCCCCCCCCCCCCCTTGAGGAACGACCCCCGTCGCCAAAAGAAACACAGGCCGGAAGTTCAGAAATCATCGTCCCACTGGCAAAACATTACTCTGTCTTATATACCCGCAGAAAGGGTGGAAACGGTGAGCTGATCATAGGTGGGAGTTCTCTCGGGTAGCGTCAAAAAATTAGGGTTATTTGGGAAAGAGGCGGTAGTCGGAGGGGGTGACTGGGGTGAGAGTGGACTTGGGAGGAGTAGGCGGTAGTCAGTCCTAAATTGACTACTCTCTCCAGTATGGGACTGTGAAGGGATGAGAGATAGTTTGGGATTACTATTGGGGGGGTAGATCCGGGTGGGGTCACCTGGAGTGAATCGCCACGGTGACAGGTGCATAACTCTAGAGTGGGATGCCCCAAATTCACGTTTACCACGAGTCCCACTGTCGCTACCGCATCGGGCAGGGAGACGGTATGAGAGGATATACCCAACCTGGTGCAGTTTATAAAATTTATTTTGATGGACTTTCAAATCGCGGTTCGGAAAATACAATCTCGAATCACGACCATCTAAATGGACCGGCCTCCCGGGGCCCCCTTAAGGTTAATGAGCGCAATTTGTAGATTATCTCCGCGATGGATAAGGATAAGGATGGCGTTGGAGGTTTTCGGCATTCAGTTAAGGGACTTGCACTGACCCGTCTTTATTGAAAGCTTTGGTTCATGCAGGGGCGAGAGTCGGTTAGGGCGCAGAGCTACGAGTATAGTACAAAGAGGGCCAGAAGGGGCCAATTACCCGTGCCTCTGGGAGGAGTTTTTATTTCAATAGCACCTGCCATGGCGTTCTGAAGGGAGTAGTGTGCGTCTGGAGGGAGGCGCATAATTCCAGGAAAGATCCCATGAATTTCTAGCTTTTGGAGAATTGCACTGCTGAATACCAGGGGGAGGGGGTGTTGTTTATTGAACATAGTGTGGTATCATAGCATGAACAAAAAATGCGAGCTTTTAGGCTGCAGGAAGTTGCTAATGGGGAATGGTTCATTTCTGCGGAATACGAAGGGCTCCGCTGAGCGAACCTGTTCCAAATAACAGGTAGGTGATGACTCGGGACTGGTGGGGGGGCTACAGAGAGTGTTTTCCGTGCATGCGTGAAGATGACTAAAGTCACTGCACGCTTGTTGAAAAGGGGTGGGTGGTCTTGGTAGGCATCTGCATGCGGGATCTCTAGGAAATACGGAATTTGAGTAGTGATTGGGGCCGAGACTAACGAAAATGCTATATGGAACCTGTCCTGGCTGCGGAGGTCCTGAACTAGCGGCTGTTGGTGGTTCTCCGGCGGCGCGAAGTAGGGTGCGAAAATTGAGTAATTTATGGTCTATCCTAAACACCGGGCGCCAAGGTTACAGGTGGATATGAAGGTCTCATAATTCAATTAGATTTTATCCAAGTTTAGAAGGAACGAGTTTCGGAGTAGTTAACCCCCAAATCCTACCAATTGGATAGACAAACACTTTCGCTAGAAAAACCGGCTTCCCAACCGCTCCCGGATATATATCCCGAAGTCACTACTAACAGGCTCCGGGGCGATCATGCCGATCAACAAATATCCCGAGCTAAAGAAGCCTCCGGTCTCGCAACCAATCTAGTCGAGTTCCATCAGGCAGATTAACTTCTGCTCCTCTCCACGGGAATAACCAGTTAAGGTAAAACTCTAGAAACCCCATTATTTACTTCCGACAACGCGCGGCCAGCTGTGAGTGTTGCAGCATTGTTGTGCCTTTGTCTGCATGAGCGCGGCGGCGTAGGCACCATAACACAGTCCGTCATGGCTGCTCATGGCGCATTCCGGGGCTAATGCCGTCCTCCGTGCCATCAAGATCGAGTCCCGAGTCGCCACCACCCCAGGTCTGATTCCGGAGCCTCAGTATCAAGACCGTGCAGCGTTCTGGTTGCTGTTTGAAATCTTTCCGCGTGTCAGTGGTCGCTCTGGCGTGCTGGTTATGCCGGTTAGTACAGGAGGCACAGGCCGCATACCTACTAACCAACCCGGATCCACAAACAAAGATATAAAGATCCATATCCCCGGATGGGGCAACTCGCAAAAGCTATCTCCACCATGCAGCGACTCGTCCCACGTGACGGGTACTATGTAGGTAATTGAGGGGCGAAACTAGGCAGTGCTTGCGTTACCAGGGACGGAATGCGGGGGTGGTAGCATGGTATAAGGGAGCGGCTGAGGGTGGCAGAACTGCATTATTCCGGTCAGCTGGTGTGATCTTTTAGTTTGGGGGATGGGTAGGTCTTGTGTATAGCGGGGGATATTCTGGTAATAAAGACCCCGTGTATTGAGAATGTGTTTCGTACCCCCGAATTTCCTTTCCCCTAATTCTGAAAGATGCTGATGGCCTTCGGAGCCAATGGTGGGATATCGTAGCTGTGTAGAAGATGGGGGGGCACCCGCTTAAGAAAATCAGCTGGTACTGCCTTCAAATTAGTGCTAAACTGTGCGGGGAGATTATTATTGAAGGAATTGTAGGAGGATTAAGTTACCTGAAAAAAAGGTGTCAGTCCATTTGGTCTTGATTTGGGTATAGTCTCATTAATATACGGGGGGTTTCCAGGTGTGAGGTATAACTGTTTCCTTTCTGGATCCCGCCGTGCGAATCTCTAGGGCATGTGGATTTCTGGGACAAGGTGTAACGCAAGACTCGGACAGCACCAGAGGTATAGTTGTTGCCTTACAGTTTCGAATTCCATGGTGATTCTTTTGGATGGATATCCGGGGTTGAAATGAGAGATGGACAGAGGTTTGGCAGTGGTATAGGGGTAGACATCCAATACTGTTGAAGGGAGCTCTGTCTGCCCGTTGGATTCCTCTGGTAGTCATGGTTTTGCAAAACTTTCCGGGTGTCTCCAGGTCCTCCTAGGTAGCTGGGTCAGCATAGTTCTCTTGGGGTATACACTGGTATCCCAGCTGGATAAATTCCGTATCCCATGTGAAAGAAGGGGGAGTGTCTGGCGGGAAATGGGTTCTCGTCAAAGATAAGGAAAGGTATGGATATGGTTATTTGCGGTAACGGTGTGGTACTAGAGCAGGAGAGAGCCTAACCTGGCGGTGGGGCGTCCAACTTAGTGAGTGGGGAATTGGAAAAACTCTTATCCACCTTATCCAACGTAATATCCCTTGTACAGATGACGCAGGACAATCTGGGGCCCGCTTAACTTTGGGATTCCCACCATGCTAGTTACTGGGTGTTTTTTCCTGGAAGTGGGTTTGGGGAGAAAGCAAGCTCCGAAAGTAGAGAGCGAATGCATATGGTCTAGTGGGTGTGAGTGACGTTGTTTTACGAATCCCATGATGGGTATGACTCAACTGAGGAGAGTGTGGTGACCCTGGAGAGGAAACAGGTGATGTTGACGATCCCAACTGCTTCTCCAGTAGGGCTTGAATAGAGGCATAATCAGGTAGTGACAGTAGCGATGCTATTAACCGCCTTGAATTGCTGCTGCTATTCTTAAATGGTCGGCAGCAGCCTGAGTTGTTTTGCACATTGCCTGGTACTGTGCAGCTAATGGATCCACCATGGTGTGCTACCTATATCTGGGATTCCGGGAGTGAGAGGTGGCCCTTTCCTGAAAAATCTGGTGAACCGGGGCCGATCGGCTGCTGATCCAATACCAATAACATGTGTATTGTTGGTGATGTTTGTAGCTCGGTCATGGCGGTGGCCAGGGTGGCCCTCAGATACTAGAAGAGTAGAGACCTTATCACGAATATGTGCATAGTGGCCGACGGAGAGTGTCTCTATTGGTGACCCACTTGTTTCGCGTGTCTGTGGTATTTGGGGAAGTTGTGGGCCTGGTGCTCTGAGTTAGGAACTTTAATGTCTACCTGGTTTTCCGGGTGCCATAGGGTCCATGTCCCCGACCCTACCACGGTGAAACACCATGCCTTACTACCTGACTCACATCCTGTGTGGGATCTTGTCACTGGTGAGGTCTTGGAATGAGGAGTCCTATAGTGATGGTTACTCTATATCTCTGTTTCGCTAAATTTTGTTCATAAAAGTGTTGAAACTTGTAGGCGCGGCCGTTGATTCACCTACCGCTTCCTTCGCACCAATCACTGGTTCCCGCCCTGCCCTGCCTCACCAACAACATCTCGGACACTCCTGTTACCGGCCGCCAGTAGTCTGTATCATGTGGAGGAAAGGGTTTTCTAGTCGTCCTTCCTGTCGTATAGTTTTTATAGGATAAAAGCACAACGTTTTTCCTTATGGCTTTATGCCAGTCAATCCGTCTTCACTCATTCACACCGTTGCTCTCTTGTCTTGTCTCCATAGTCAGTCAATTTACAATCGTTTTCATTATACCCACCAAAAAAAAAGTAGGCTGTTTTTCTTGCGCTGAGCCGGGGCGCTTCAATCTAAAACCGTGCTCCGGACCGATTGGGAAGAGAGCCGAGGATAGAAGACTATTCCACCATTTATACGGCCACGACTCATTGCCGGGAGTGTTTGTTTTTGCCTGGGCGCGGCACGTGAGCGAATGGGCTGGATTCCATAGCATCCCCACCACTTAGGAATATGTAACCGGTGGGTATTCCCCTGGATAATCGGGTAGGTTAGTGAGAATTCAAGCCTTGGCTATTCTCGTGGGTGTAGACGTCTTGTTAGGAGCTATTTTCTTTTTAATATTTGAGGAACAAAGTACTCTGTGTGGAAGAAACCTATCCAGATTGCAGCTGCGGGTGTTTGGAAGTTGTCTGGGTGCGGGATTGCAGTCTGCTGTCCACTAATCGTAAGGGCTGGTTTTGCCACAGCTACCCTTGTTTGCTATTTAACAAACAGAGCCTGCTAGCTATTCCCTTGGCCACCTCCATGCTACCACCCGCCTGAACACCGTTCCTTCCTCCCCTCTCAACACCAGAGCGAACTAACACAATTACTAATGCCACACATACGTTCTGCAGCTCCAATGGCATTCAGTGCCACTCGAGTTCGGGCCTCTGCCTCCCGTCTCTTCTCACACCTGAATTCTCACTCTTACTTGCAATCTGGCCATTACCGCTCCCAGGCATCCAATTATGTCTCTTCTCGATTCCCTCGCACATCTTCAAAATATTCTTACCAGCATAGATTGCGTAAACTCCGCACCCGGAAGACCCCAGGATCATTTCCTTCCGCGAGTGGTACTAGTAGCACGACATCCCCTCATTTATCACCTCCGTCGAAAGAGTGGATTATTGGAAAGATCAAGGTAAGTCATAGAGACTCCTGTCCACCCGATTTACTCGGATAATCCGCTATCTCGAGCAGGCCTGTTACCTCCGTACCAGAGACGAAAGACTTCGAGAAGGAATAGCGTTTACCTGATGGGGTCTGGCATGAGCTGTCCGAAACTTGTGCATTTCACGCACTGAGGTTGGTAACTCCTACTATGCCTAACCATACTGCATCAGGTAAACACTATCTCCTCCCAAGCCGTTTCGTCTCTGACGGCAGAGGTGAGAGCTTGCCGGAATAGTGGATTGTCCGAGAAAATACGGTATTGAATGGCCTTTTTTTTTAGGCTAACCTATCAAGTACCTCCTTTTCTCCAGGCACTCCTTTGTTGTTGGGGCCATCCTGGCTTTGCCTCTTGGTACTTCCGCCTACACGTACTACATGGAGAAAGCGAGGCAAAATAAGCTCTGCAGCGCCTTTGCAAAGGGTGCTGTTCCTGATGTCCCAAAGGACGAGGACCTAATGGCCCGTGCCAAAGTTTCAGAACAAATTCTATCCCTCCTGCACAACCCGCATACAGATTTCCAATACAGCATGATCGTGGGAAATCACGGGACGGGGAAAACCACCTTAGTCCGCAGAATCGCGCACCAACTTTCTGGTGTCATTTACGTTGATATGCAACACGGAGATAGCAGTGACGAGGCCTTCGGCCAGGCATTTTCACAGGCCCTCCGTTGGTCCCCCCGCATAGGAAGCAGCCTCCAAATGTTGTTAACCCGGATGCGGATGGTTAATGGACTAGGTGACTCTGGTATGCTGGCCACCTGACCTGTAGTATTGATTGGCAGGATTTAATTTTCTACAGATTCCAGGCCACTCTACAGGCAAGTTTTTGAGGAGTTTTGGATTCAGGCTCGGGTGTTTAAAAGGAATAACGGCCACCTTCCGGTTCTTATCATTGATAATCTGAATCGACTTGCATGGGAAAATCCCAAGCTACTGGCGATTTTGCAAGATATTGCAAAGGATGGAGCAGATGAGAGGCTGTTTGAAGTAGTATTCGTGGAGAGTGAGGGACTGACACCGATACAGATGCAGGGCAAGCTGTTTTTCTACCTTGATATAATCCTGGATTTCTAGAATTAATGTGCTAATTGTATTCTTTGTTGGAATATAGGTCGTGCGACCTACTGCAGGCTGGGGAGAATCGCTGAGGTTGAAGATTTGACTTATAAGGAGGCAGTTGAGTTTTTATGTAATAAAAAAGCCTTTAGTCCATCCGATGCGGAGGAGATTTACGCCCTCGTTGGCGGCCGTCCGTATTATCTTCAGCTCATTGTCAGTGACATTAGCAGAGGCTTGTCATTTGAAGGTTTGATCTCGAACTTGGATCTGAGATATTTTGAGGTTGATTCTAACAAACTTTCGGTCACAGCTGTTAGGCACAAGCTCCTCACAGATGTTGGGCTAAAATTTGCGGCAGCAAAGAATTCGGAAGAGGCTGCCTTTCGAGGTCCCGCGTTACACCTTGTACGAAAGATTTTGCAGGATGGTCATATTGGTTGGAATGATTTTTTCCGGATGGTCCCGGATGCAGCGCTTGGAGTGAGACTCCTCTTGCTCAATGTGTTTAGCTCAGCGCCCCGGTCTGATGGTATATCGTTTTCCTCAAAACTCACCGAGGCCGTTGTGAGACAATATGTGGAACAAACGGACCGTGAAGCAGCAGCTAAATCAAAGTGGTGGTGAGTTCGTTGCCGGAGGGGAGACTAGGGGGTGGGGCGCATTTTTCCGGATTGGGGTGGGGGGATTTCTTAGGCTCTCCGTTTTGGGGGCTCGGTTGCTGGGTACTTAGTTTCGGGTGCTTGAAAACCAAAATACTGATAAGGAAAACCCTGGTATGATCTCCATATATCTGTCCACTTGGTGAATAAACAAAATGATTTACTTCGAGAGGTCTTTGTGCACGGTATCCTTGGATGGTTTCCACAAACATCCTACTTTCCCATCATTATCCATCCTGGTTTCCAACAGTCCAGGCTACCTGTCATCCGGGCAAGGGCGGGGGGATTGTAGGGTATCGTCGGCAATATTGGAGGTCCTTGGGTGGACTGTGCTTGACATTGGTGGGATTTCTCAGACTACTGAGGCCTACCGTTTTATAGCCTGGGATCCTATATCCAACAGGCCCTTTTCAACCCCAATGTTTCAACGGTTTCTGAGGTTGCTTGTAGTATAATTTGTTGCCACCCACAGCCCTACACAGATCCATCCACCATCCAGGGTAGTTCCCCGCCATCGGTAGTGGTTTACAGCAGTTCACAGCAGTCCCTAATAATCATGTGTAGTCTCCCGAGGTCCCCCAAGGTCCCTGTGCCGGCTACTATTACGCCGGGCAAGGCCCACAATCCTATCAAACGATATCCGTCCTACCCAATGCCCTACATCCTGCATTTTTAACACACCCGAAGTATGGTGCCGTGCGTCTAAAGTGTGGACCTGGGTAGATGCAACATGGGACCCTGTGAGGAATTAGGGTTATATCAGAAAATATGTAATTTCAGAAGGTCCTATGTTCAATTCCCTGTATTTTCTAGTTTTTGCGTGAATTAGTTTTGTATAATAGGTGCTTTAGAACTACAGATTTTACCTTGTCCAAAAGTTATAATCAATTATTGACCTTTATTCAGTATTAATAATTAACAAAAATATATGTAAAAAATACTCCCTTAATGTAAATTGAACACAGCCTTGAGAAATTACATATTTTCAGATATAACCCTAATTCCTCACAGGGTTGAGTGTCCCATATTGCATCTACCCAGGTCCACACTTTAGACGCACTGCACCATACTGCACATGGCTGTCCTATCCTGTCCAGCGCTCTTAACCCCCTCGCCGTCCCGCGCTGCCGAGCCCCTCTAGTCTTGGCCAGCCTGTCCTGTTCCATCTCTGTGATAAGCCAGATAGGACAAATTTTACCTAGTAAAAGCTATCCGGAAGTTGCTGGCCTTTGTACATGCCTACAACCTGTAGTATTAATGGACTTCATAGCTGTCGCTACCATGGGGCAACTTATTTGCTGAAGAAAACCAAGTTGACAGACAGACCTAGTAGACACCAGCGTACTCAGTGGAGCAGTCCGTACGTCTCAAGCGCGGACGAGGAAGGACCACGTTTTTTTTCGTCCTTTCCTTCCTTTGGGCAATTTCTTTCCCGGGGATTGGTTATGGTAGGCGGGCCCCACAGTCCACTACTATATCCTCGTTAATGTCTCAGTTCGTTTTATATTCTGAACCAACATAGAAATCAAAGGTCACACGCTAGAGTTGGAAACCAGGCTCTGGCGATAATAATGGCACCTTAAAATATCGACCATGTTCGCGGGGGCGAAATATGGTAAGGAATGGGCTTCAAAAGGGAATCAAAAGAAAACCAAGATCACCGTCGGCTGGGGGAAAGGGCGGGGGGTTGGGAAATTGCAGCAATACTCAGATAGGGCGCCGGGCACCCCAAATAAAGAGCAGATCTTACATCATGATGAAAAGAATTCAACAATTAGAGACATGTCAGAGCAGAGGAAGAATAGATGGAGGTAACATACAGAGTGGGTGGAGAATGGCATAACTTATGCGAATGTTGGGGGCACAAAGAAAAAAATAAAGCTAGAAAACAGAAGAGGAACGAAGTCCATGGAATATAACTCGAGTGCTTTAAGGGCGTCTTGCATCCTGTTAACATCTGAATTCACCCCTCCATATACTTGGCCTCTGGTCTACAAGCCATCCTGATAGTACTCTGGCTAATACTGTCTCAGGTTGTCAGGCCCGCGGTCCCCCCTGGGGGCGGCCGTCCTTCGATATGAAGGACGAGGACTGGGTACCTTATACCGTCCTGTCCGGTCCAGGGCTCTTGGAAGTCCGTCCTCCGAGTCCTATGGGGCAGGGCGATTGAAAACACCGGTAGACACACCTGATCGCATAGAGTCCATCAAAGAATCAATACTTAACTGTATTGTGTCTCCCGTTTACTAATATCCAGGTGCTCTTTATAATCCCAATATGTTGTCCCTAGTTGTATGGGTAGCAACTCCTATCCGTCGCCAGCCAAGTTGCCGCCCCTCGTCCATGGAGGCCATCCGTTGTTTTCAGATGTTGTCGGAGGGGTTGTTTTGGTTGGGCTAAGCTGTTACTGACTGAGCTGCCCCCACGGCGTTTGTCTGCTGTAGGTGCTGTGTCGGGGTACATACTAAACTTGACTGCCTCATACTCCCCGCAGCGGCTTTGTATACAACTCATTCGCGGCCATAAGCGTGTGCTCACAGGACACTGATCCACCCTGGGAAGAAAGGTAGGAAACGTCCACTTCTTCTGTCTCCACCGCCATGAGAGATCGAGTGACTTTCCCCAAGGTATTTCTGAGGTAAGGCGCCCCATCAGGGAGGAGGGGTGGCAGGACCGACAGGGAATGAAACTTTTCGTTAAAACCGAATGCCCAGGATACTGGAGACGAATGAAAATTCTGATCGGTGGTATATCGCCATAGGGCCTGTGTTCTTTATAAAACGTGGGAATTTCCTTGGTTTCATTAATATCCGTGGAGGTGTGTGTCCTAACACCAACGGTTTTTCTGGATAATCTTGCCGAAAATTCCATGTGTGATGGCCAGAACACCATACCCATGGACCAGCCCTCGCGTGTAATCCGAGAGGGTTAAAATAAACAGAAGCTCCGGCGTGCCCCAGTTACCGAGAGCGGTGGAGTGCCGGCATGAGGGGTGTCTTGGATATCACCGGGAGCTCTGATCGATAAGGATATGGTGTTTTGTGGTTTCTTTGAAACACTAGGCAAATAAAAATGCTTTTTGAGTCGGTAGGAACATTCACAGAGTTAAGCTAATAGCTATGAATGCACGCCCAATAGCATATTAGGCAAACTAGTTAATATGGTAACCGTTCCAAAACGTGTTGTGAATTTACAAATTGCTCTTGCCAAACTGTCGCTAATTTCTTAACGGTATTCTCCATAAGATAGTTTTTAATTGCTGTTGTTGGGGCTTTCGGGTGAGATTATAGTTCCAGTGTTTGGAGTGTGTTGTAGGGCTCTTTCTCTTTCTTTACTTTGCCCTGGCCCTTCACAGTGTGTGAAGGTGATATTCTATGCTGGGAGAGCAGCGCGGAACTCACTGTAAATTTGAGGCTCAAATAAATAAGAGGAACTGAGTGAGAGTTGGTGATTTTCTTTGTATCCTCTCACTTTTTCCCCTAGGCCTCGCGCCCTATGCCATCTCTCCCCTTGTGTTTTGCCTCCACATCTCTATCTTGCTCCCTATTGTCCCACCTTCGCACCCTCCCTATTTCCCGCCCCTTGTGTCTCCCCCCGGTCATGATTTCGGAGTTCGCCTACAAACCTCTACCGCCCACCGGGCCCCGCCCCTTCGCCATGGGCTTTCTAAGGTTGGTTATCATAATCCTCTTGGTTCTCCTCAACGTACATCGTTCATCAAGCAAATTCCGTTCCTATTTTTTTGCTTTTTTGGAGCGTAACACCATCCTCGACCCCCAACGCCTCCCACTACCAGCCCTCCCTTTAAATTCCCTTCTAATTCTCCATAGCGAAACACGGTCTGTACAGTTTCTCTGATGGTTGGATAGCTACGGAAAACTGCGACCACGCTGAACCCCGAGCATTTATGAAGTACCCAAAAACCTGGAAATTTCTTGGTTTCAAGATTGAGACTCTTTAGCACTATTCGGCCGGGCTTTGAACCTGGGGCCCCAAGCTCTCTCTACTTCCTAGGGTCGACCTGCGTGCAACCTTTAAAATCCACAAGAACCTCGGCGACGTGGGTATTTTATCACGCTATAGGGTATTGAGTTTGGGTGCTGGGATTGGTGATGAAGGTGGTGGGGCGGAATTCCTTGCTGGCATACGCCTTCATTGACTTGAGCAGTGCGTTTCCGGAACAAGGAATGCCGAGTCTAGGGCTTTGATTATAGCTGGACAATGTTCCCGCAAAGAGGTCCACAAGGGAGTTGGTGTTTCCAAATTGGAAAGACTTTATGCTTGTCTATTTGGACCTGGGTCATCTCTCCGGCGTCGACCTCCCCGGGTATCGTCTTTTCAACAGCATGGGTTACGGGAGCTTCGGGGAAACCATCAACTTGCATGTCGTTTCTACCACTGTCGAACGCCAGATTATGGAACACATCGGGGAGGCCTCTACTGAATGACCGGCCGCGAAAGCGCTTGGAGGGAGGGCCATCGGTGAGGGTATTCTCTGGGCCATGCTTGTTCCCATCTGCCATCACCCCTCTAGAGTGCTTGGGTTCATGACTAAATCAGATATGTTTCTAGCCACTGCCTACACCCCCGAGCCCCCGGCTGCACACATAGCCCAAGAACTGAAGGGCGCCATCGATGAGGTTGGGGGATTATGCCGTTGGCCAGCGTAGACTTGATCAAGGAATCGAGTACCTGGTGGAAATAGGCATCCTGTTGAAGGCCAAGAATTGCAAGAGCTTCACTGGGTGGGTTACCGCTGATACCATCAAAGAGGGTGTTAGGCAATAAAGATTACGAAACCCCACCGCAGCTTGATTTCAGTTAAGATTGAGGATCTCGCTAGTGATGGGTTTCACGGGAACCTCGAGGGGGTTTGTGTGGGGGGCTGGAGATACCTGTGGGGTGGCGGTACTGTCTTTGTTATTTTGCTTCGTATTTAGGAAATTTCTATTGTATTCTTTTGCCCGTTGCTTTGTTTTATCGCTCCAGCATTCTTTGGGTTACCTTCGTTTGGGAATGGAGACTATTGATGAGGGTAACAAATTATCCGCCCCTCGTGATGGGTATTGTCATTCGCACTTTCTATGTGATGGTGAAGTGATAGTGTTTCCCAATTATTACCATTTTCTCCCACGGTGGGGTGCGATCAGGTCCCGACCCAGAGAACACAACCACAAAAGGCCAGCCGCTAGGCCTCGTCCCGCCACTCGCCCCGCTGCATTGCCCTCAGGGCTCTAAGGTAGGGTGCTGCAAATTCACATTTACCACGAGTCCCACTGCCGCTACTGCGTCGGACAGGAGGAGGCTAACTTGGCGCTGGGATAAGGTTTGGTAGGAGTACAGGGAATTTTTATTCGTGATCCAAGAGCAGGAAGTAGTGGTCACGAAACAACATCTTTTGTTGGCAGTTGGCGGGTGGAATCTTATGGTTGCTGCTTTCCCCACTCGACATTCTACAGAAAACACCCATAATGCCGCTCTTCTCCACTGATCCAAAGACGAATTTCTGTTACCGATTCTATAAGTACTGAGCAGTGTGGCGTTTAGGCCCGCTACATTTCACCGTCCTTCTTGCTGCTTCTTTTCTCGTCTATCCTCTTATACTTCCTTCAAGCCAAGTTACCAATTTCTGGGATACCAGCCAGCCTTGTTTTAATTCTGTAGTATATCCCCAAAATATTCTTAACACCCGATGCGTTCAAGCTTCCCCCTCACAAGATCTCCAGATTATCCTCTTCCAAAGGGATCTCCTATATATTTCATGACAGGTCACCAGAGCCACATGCCTGGCTTCTCCAAAAGATTATGTTAAACCCCTGTGACCCTCGCCAATTGGCTGGCTACTTCCCTCAAACTGAAGCTGCTAGGGCCCCCTTTTTTTCCGAACTTTCAATTCTTGTCCAGCCAACTCTTCCTTCTGCTATCGGTTTTTTGTTTACACAGAATACCTCAGTGTTCCCAAACGCCCAGGGACTAGGCGAGGCCCCACGCGGCGACTGGGAGGAGGCTTGGACAGGACAGGACTGCCGTGTGCAGTCCATCCTGTGCCGTCAAAATGCAGGACGAGAGGCCCTATACGATGAACCGGAGGCGCCTGTGACTGCCCGGGGCTACAATTGACGGCGGGGGGCTACTGCGGACTGCGGGGGACCTCGGGGGAAAAACACATAGAAAAAACCCCGGAAAGGGTTGAACCGTTGGGACTGACAACGGTCTTTTATTCATAGTATTTAGGGCTGTTAGTCCTCGGTATGATATGATAGTCCGTCCGGTCCTATAGTAGCTGTCGCGGGCATAGCCCGTCGCAGCACCTCCACGAAGACGGACTACGGGCTACAGTCTGTCCTTCCCTACCTCAAAGACAGACGGACTGGACGGCTGGGAAGGTCGCGAACGATATTGATTCCCGGCAATCAATATTGAGTAGATACCAGACCACTCTTTAAATAGTTTTTGAGGAGTTCTACAACTAGGCCGAGAGGTTGGGGAAGAATAACAACCACATTCCTGTTCTTATTATCCATATTGGTGGTTGGCTTGCCTGGGAGTATCCAGAACACTTGATATTTTACGGGAACTGGCAAAAGAGGGAGTTCATAAGAGACCCTTCACCATGGTCTTCGTGGCCGTTGGCGTTTTGTAATTTCGACTGAATCGTTCACGTTATGAGCAAGGGAAGATGTGGTTTCTGAACGGTATATATATTTCTCGGATCCCGTTTTCGTCGATGATATCAGCCACAGCCTTTCCTTTCCTGTGCAATCCCATATCCACTTTATACTTCTCAACAACCTCCATACCCGCCTTCTAGCTTATTCTCCCCGCCTCTCTTAACTTCCCTTTACCCCGCTTTTATCAACCAGTCTCGTCCCTCCCTCCAAATAGGTCCGTAAACCCCTCTCTGGCTAAACACCCTGTACGATACACGGAGATCAATGAACCCCCAGAACCTTCCATCCTACTTACAAACAGAAATCCCATAAGCATTATAAATAGGAAATCGAGCTTCGAAGACTCCCTGCATACGCGTAATCTATGTAGGCAATTAGGCTGTCAAGTGGAGTAACCGTGATTTACAATATGAAGGGCGGCCACAATCCAGATGCAGTGCAAGCTCTATCTCTATCTTATCACATGACCTTATTTATAGAATGGATACGCTAATTGTGTCCCTTACATTTATACAGGTCGTGCGACCTACCGAAGACAGGGGGGGTTCTCTTCAAGGTGGGTGATTTGAGGTAGGGTGAGGTGGTTGGATTTTCCTGCAACAGAAACGCCTTTAGTCCCAGGATGCACAAGAGATCTATTCTTTCATCGGTGGCCGCTCCGGTCGCCTGCGCCTGGGCGTCGATTACCTTAGCTAGAGGTTGTTTTTCTGAGGGTTCGTTTTATATGCCGTATCAGAAATATATGTACGTTGGGGTTTGCTAACCTGTTGTGATAGTAGTGAGACACGGAGTACTGTTGAATGTGAGAAGAGACTTGCCATGATATGCGCAGTTATTTGCTTGAGCTGAAGGTCGTCATATTGATTCACATACCGGTTGCTGTAGTTTTATGCATTCTCTCCGTTACATGGAGCTATAGTATTCAAAAGAGAGGGAATCACCCTTTCCAACGAACAAGAAAGAGCAGGAAGCGAAAAATATAGAAGGAAAACCAGTCGGAAAGGGGGTTCTTTCTTTACTGTGTCGCATCAAATCGAGGCTCTTTTTCTTCTTTTCGGTTTTATATTCCATTCAAATTTTCACAATTCACCGGTCAGTTGAGACCTTCATCACAGCACTCACTCAGGCTTCGTCATACTGAATTAGATATTGTCATCTCCGGATAGTGGCTAAATGGATAGGCAGTTCCTCCTCCGACTAACCAGAAGAGCTATACAGTGGTGCATGAGAGACTGCCGAAATCAAGAAAGGGAGGAAGAGAGATTCAATAGTGCTGGGGGATTCTAGATCGAAATTTTTCGCAGCTAAGAGTACTGAACAAGCGGCATTCCGAGGGGCTGCTTGCAGATTGCACGAAATATCCTACTCAATTGTTCTCGTGGTGACCATTTTTCCAAATTGTTAGCGGTACGGCACTTGGTTGAGGCTGCCCTCGCTTAACATTTACCACCGTGCCACGCTCTGACACCAGAAACTTCGGGTTGAAGCTCCGCGAGTCTGGTAACAAATCATGCGGAACAAATTGAAGCGGGAACAACAACTAATCAGGGGAACGACCCCTCATCTGTTGTTAATCACCGGCGCTACCAGAGAAACAATTCCTACCTGTCATTCCATTAGAACATTCGAGAGGAATATCGGAAGATTCACCGAAGTCAGGTACTCGGTGAGGTATGCGAAGTGGGGCATAAAAGTTACACCAAAGCAGGAGAGCGGTGAAGGGAAGAGAGGGGTAACGAGATGGTGTAAGGAAATACAGAAATGGTGTGATTATGTTAGGAGACTCCCGGAAGAGTCCATGATTGATTCACGTATTTAATGTGAAGAATATGAGACAAGCGTATCAATGTCGGTATATTCACTTCTATTCAAGAGCAACAGAGAGAGTGATAAAAGAACAAGTAGAGATTGATATCGTCTAACAAGGAAAGGAACGAATAGGTCTGATAGAGAACTCACAGGAATAGAACGGCGAAATACAGACTCTTTTATAGAGAGTTGGAGAGAAACCGGTGAGAAGGTAATGCAAAGGATGAAACAACGAGAAGTAAGAAATCCACCGCAATCCTGACCCTTCGAACCAGAGAGAAACAGATCAAGTATCACGACTAGCATCTAACACTGGACTGTTCTAGTTCTCATACCATATGTTTGATCACGATTGACCCCTACTTCCACTATCCACTTCCAGCGGGTGTGATAGATTCCCAAACACTGATACTTTCTGGTGAGGACGCCAAAACAATAGGTCCAGCCATAGTCTGTTTGAACATTTAAAAGGTCCCCTCTGGCCACAGTTAGATGAAGGGTCAGGTCACCGAATAACAGGTCTCTCAGTGGTTGTACTAGTTCCATTTCTTTATACTCTGCTTCTCCAAAATTGCACACCCCCTTCATAATTTTTCAGATCGCCCACTCTCACCTCCTATCACTGATTCCCACCACCCCTGCAGGGCGGTCCGAGGACCACAACGACCACCGCGGGCGCTGTCGCTACAGCCATAAGGATCACTGCTGCTACGGCGCCTTCGGCTATCCCGTCGACCCTTGTCACCTCTAGGAAGCCGGGGCTCTAGCACGCGGGAAGTCAGTGCCAACGCCGATAAAAGCCACGGCGCTACTAGATAATTCCACCCGTCTCTTGATTTTATCATAGAAAAAAATGGTTTCAACTCACCGCCACTTCGGAAATATCAACTCCTCCCTTGGTACTCCACCCTCATATTAATGCGCTGGGAATGCTGATCCTAGAAGATTTTGGCAAAATAATTGTCAAATGCTCGAGCCACTTGACTAACTCTGCAATAAATTGATTATAATAATATTATAGGAATATAGAGCCATCTCCCCCAGATCATTGGAGGGTGGCGGGAAATAGATAAAACCCTCCAATCTGGGGTGTTCACTATCTTCATATCTTGCAAACAAAGATTACTATTCTCCCCCTTCCCCCCTCTTCCCCTGGAAACCATACCCACAGCCTTCTACCTGTTTTTCTGGCCCTCTTCCCCAGGGTGCTTCGCTTCAACACCTTAGATCTCGCTAGTGCTAACGGTGGGACCGCCTTCTCCTGTAGGAGCAGGCGGTGGCACAACAGGTGGTCGCGCCACAGGCCTAATCGGAATTCTCAATGTGGGGGGTAACGCCATTACTTGATTTGATCCTGGAGGGCTGATTGGGAGGGAAAGGACGTAGCTGTGTGTTTGGTCGTTTGCGGCACTGCGGTTGTTTTGTGAAATTGAGATTCTCGTTTGCAAATGTGGTTTTTGGATGGGTGCTCAGAAGAGAGGTGGCTGAGTTGGCCCGCCGTATAAGTAGTAACAGAACTATTCAAGGAGACATCATTTGTGCTTTGAATCCTCTTTCAAGCATGTTGGGGTGTAGTTTTGTCGGTAGTTGTGGGGTGTCTTTGGGTTCTGACGGGTGCCGGAGTCAGAAATTTTGAGACTTGAATGCTTTAGGGAACATTAGGTGCGAAATGTCTCAGTGAATGGGAGCACCTTAGGGTGGGAAATTGATCGTAAAAGCGATGGAAAAGTACCAATGGGTTCATTGGATATAACAGTTCTTCTAGAGAAGGAAAAGAGTTAATAGCCCTCGCTAGGTGGAGAGTTTTAATCCGGAACAATATGAATTATTACTAGATATATCTCATATCCCATAGAGGGAACCAGCCCATCAATCCCCCAATTATGGTATTCAAACACCGTCAGAGGGGCTTCTGATCATTTTACTACTGGTCTACCATCACCAACCGCGCACCCAGAAGCCTGAAAGTGGCACCCGAAGAAGGTGATCTCACTATCTCGGTACCATACCTCGTATACTAGGAGTAAATGGCTGGAACATGAAGTTGTGTGACATCGTATCATATGATATATCGTGAGACTAGGTAAGTATCCAATGGTAGAGTATGTTTGAGCACTAGGATACTGGCAGTGTCCCTCGCGAGGAATTTGAGGATGCTGTTCTCGTCGGAGACCTCCCGTCAACCTCTCCTGCCCTGGCGGGTAAATTCGGGTCTTTGCAAAAGAGAGCTCACTTATTATTTTGATAAACTCATAGATATTTGTTGCTCGGTTATGGGTTTGTCCCTTCCTTCCTGCCCTCCTCTCCCTTGGCCCGGGCTGGCAAAGATTCTAGAAGGTATGAATCAGGATGGTGATACGTCATCAGATTGGATCTGCTGTCGGATAATCATACTATGCCTTTTGATTGATGTACAGTATATAACAAATGAACGTGGGGGCAAACTGAGATCGTATAGCAAGATCTCAGATTATTCCAGAAAAGCGATGGATATTTGCTGGTTGTGTCTTGCTCCTCTCTCCTCCTACTCCTGTCCCTCATCCTGGCATACTAAAATTCTTCCTTGGAGGTAGGTGTTAGGATGGAAGGAAGATATTGGGCTAGGTGGACTATCCAATCATCAGATCGTGTTTTTGTGACCACCGTTTGATAGGAAATATTATTAGAATGACATATTAGACGGTATGCACGATGATCTCATTAAGATTCCGGGAGCTGGTCAGTCATCTGTTGCACTCCAATGCATGCCACCCGCCTATCCAACTCTCATCATCCCCCCAAAATGACCTTGTGGGTCATTATGAATTAGCTCTGGTTAGTAATCAGACAACGGTTTGCGCAGTTATTATAAAGAACACCATCTGCAACCATCAGCCAGAAACTACACCAACTCCAGCCCCTACCACTCATATTCATCTCACAATGCCTCCTCTGCAAACACCCCCTTTTCACCAAAACCAAGATTTTTTATTGTTTGACTACTGGCTGAATTACCACCGGTGCTCTTGGTAGTAGTAAGGCTCGAGATTCTATAAATTTCATCTGGCGTGATTGGCGGGGAGCAAGAGTAGGGGCAATTTTCTAACCCATCTTATCTCATTCACCAAGGCACACGACCTCCTAACTAAAATAGCAGACTTTCAGCGCGCACTAGGTTATGGTGCGCTATAGGTTCAAGTATATTGCTTGGAATCGGGAAAATGTGCTGCGTCATGGGTATTATGTACCAAGAACTGGAACTACAGAATGTGGCCCCAAACGCCCACGTTTACTTCTCTCGTAAGGCCGAGGGCGTGATAGGTACCAGCCTTAACCGGCACAATGTTCTTGATTGTGGGCAGTAGGATAGGGACACTCTGTATACAGGACCTCGCATTGAATTGAAGAACGTTACTGGAAAACCAAACCATAGATTAGGATTCTCATGAAGTAGAAGGAACAATTGTTCACGGACCCTAAGTATCCCCCATCCCTGAACCATAGGGGTGTATGTAGCGGAGATCAAGATGCTGTCACCATTGATAGTGATGGACACGATCATGATCGCATGATCGACCAAATCACTAGACCCTGATCGAACATACTTGAGTCTAGTTGATTATGATTCCCCTTCTCATGTAACAATATTGCCTGCAACAGAAGGTGCTCTGATGGAACACTTCGCAAGAGTGTTAGTAAAAAGGCTATCCCGTGCCATTAATGCAATATTTGGTAGCCGCTGTCCCTAGAGTTTTAACCACTAGATAATATCTGTATTCCGGTCTGCCCTTGGGTCTTGGAAGTGGATATCAACTTGGGATTTCATGAAATGATCGTTTAGAGCGAGGGCGATTCAGACAAGTAAATTGGAGGGTCAGGCATGTTGGGGGTTGAGAGATGGAGTGTGTTGTAGGGGACATGTTATTGAGTATGTGGTGCAGACAATGATTATATTAATAGATATCGCGTAATTGCCTGGACAGATATGTGTATATATTCATAGTAATCGATTATGATCGATCATGATCGAACCTGGTCGAGCAGTACCGCTACTCAAGCATGATGTGATCGGGCAAAACTCTATTATTATCTGGTAGTGGCTATCACTAGTCACCAACTTCAATATATGTAATTGAGGCCCCATCGGGGAATGCGGTAGTGAGTTTTGGGTTCCGCTCCGATGGGTTCAAAGGCAGCTCACGTTCACCATTGTTCTAGAGGTTCACATCCCGAATCGGAGGAGCATACAGTGTTTCCCTTCAAGGTGTGGACCGACTATTAACACTCCGCGAGCAGACCTTGCCCTCATGCGACTCAGCGGTGCAACCCGCCTGAGGATCAAAAGCCCAGATTCACGATCAGGTCTAGCAGTGATAAACAGTTAAAGACAAGTATCCAGGATAGCGGGGAAACACAAACAAGACACCAACAAATTCCACCAAACGACAAACCCGTTCCCCCTTCCTCAAGACTTAAGGGGTGATGGAAACAATGGGAGGCCGGGTTAGCCGAAACAGGGAAGTGCAAATACTACAGAGTTTCGGAGGTAGGGAGTAGGGAAAGGCTTGGCACAGGCCTGCCCTGCCCTATGGGCTAGTGCCATTCTCTCAGAATATCTTTGGCGGAGGGTCAAGAGCACATACTAGGTGAAGAACCAGGCTTTCAATTTCTTCACTGTTGTGTGTGGATACATCCAACAGTGCAGTTAACAGGGTGGCTAGTGTGCCAAGCCACTGTTCAACCGTTTCGACAATACCTTCCAGTGCTAAGACGCAGCCCACGTCGCCCTGAACCTAGTGCAAACATCTAGGACCCTTACCCCGTTTGTAGTTCCACAGGCACTAACATCTAGGCTGATTAGGTTGCCGCAGAATTTCCGAAGGGTTTGGCAGATTTGCAACTGACACGGGAGTTTCTGTTCCTGCACGATGTCAACGCCCCTGAAACTAGGGAATCATGTCCGGTTCTCGTACTCTTCATCGGCCTGTGTGCGGCGATGCTGACAATACTCAAGTGGGGGGTGGGGAAGTGGTTGTCATTTACTAGTAGTGTTGTTCACGAGCCGGCTCGAGAGACCCCTGGACTCGAGCCGCCAAGAGGCTTGAGTCTAAAGTGGCCACGATACCTCTACACACTGCCATTATCACTCAAATCAACCAAAAATTGTATATAGCAACTTGAAAATAAATACAACTAGCCAAATGACCTTCCCACTATCCCCGAGTCCAATTCCTGACTCGAGTCGGCTCGAGGACCCCTGTTCGAGCCTAATGACCACCTAGGCTCGAAGGGCTCGAGCCCGGCTCGGCTCGTGCACAACACTATTTACTAGTCCAGGATGCAATGCCCTGGTGATGTCATTTACCTGGTAAAAGAACCGGGCGGGGATAGCGACCCCACAATAAAAACATTGGGAGGCAAAGTGTTTTATAAACTGTACAGCGCAATTATGAACATTATGAAAAAAAATGAAAAAATGTGTGAGGATAACCGGTTATCACAGCCTATTGATTGCATAGGAATTGGAATAAAATGAATCCTGACGCAATACAAGTGGATAAGAAATACCTCAACATGTGAGATTAACTTGTATGTGATCCAGCAGTGGGATATGTAGAGCGCTTGAGGCCAGAGGTTGGTGTGGAATATAGTTGGACTTCCGGCTGAGCTGCTGTCAGTACTAATAGGAGGAAGTGGAATGAAATCAGAATGATAAGAGGTAATAGAGGTGTGGTGGGGAAAGGTGCATGGAGAGAGGGGTATACTGTTCAGAACAGCCACAGATGAAGTTTTTTGTGGGTTCCCCCGTCGTAGCCCAGTCCCCCAGACCCTTAAAGCGCCACTTCCTTGGATCTCATAGAAGTACTTAACCTGCATTCTTTGCCTTCTTTGCAGGTTCTGCTCTTTGGGTGGTGTCCTGCAGCTTCCTCTATCTCATACAGGGTATAATAAAATCCGTGATCACTTTACAAATAGGTTACCTCGCCAGTTAACCGACAATAAATGCTTGACGGTCCAAGTACAAGGATCTCAGTAAATGTTACCCACAACAGAAGGTTCCGCGCTATAATAGACTCATATTGAGGAATATCTATGATATCTTAGTCAGTGTTTACGGGGGGGCAGGCTCCCTGGGGTTTTTCGGGGGCTGGCCTGGCCGGACTGGCCGGACAGTAGGCAGCAGCCCGGTTTCTGGGGTTCTCCAGATAGGGCATAGAAGGAGTACAAATATCGCAAGACTTCCGAGCGATAGAATATGATTGTCTCTATTCTGGCAGTTTTCGGGGCATGGTCTAATGGCATCGATTTAACAGAACGCTAGTGTATGTGTTAACACCTCTCTAGATGTATACTACTATATAATGAGTAAAATTTTATCTCTACAATAATGTCTTCTATGTTTGAAATCATGACAATTTCATAGGGCCAGAGTTCTCAATAACGTATTATTCTAGCTCCCATTAAACCAGTTCAAAAACAGGGAGTTGGAGGGGTGAAAGACTCACAGGTGCAAATCTCAAGGTAGTAGATCCAAAATCTAACTCATAATCTCACTTGAATAGTTGTGTTCAACTGAGTGACCAAGGTAGCAAGGAAAGAAATAATTTGTGTTTCAGAATACCTTGGATGAAGCTTGCCGGGAGGATTTGAGTCCATGATGATGGTCAAGTGGTGGAATAAATCAGTTTTATAGCCAAATAAGAATTGCTGGACAACATGCAAGCGGCCTATGTACTATAAAATGTTTGAATGTACCGACAGGTACCAATTTTCCCAGAATCCGGTGTACCCGATTCTTTCTACTTATTGTAACTGGTTTCCAGTTCCGTTTCCGTGTCCCTTGCCTGGGCCACCGGGAGGCAGCTTGAGACATTTGACCGTAATGGCAGATGTTTCCTAAAGTCTACAGATGTCTGCGTGTATCTACAGATATCTACTATGCACCGGCTAAACTTTTGCTACCTATATAGCACATACCGAAAGCTTGCCGGGGCCAGGAATGCTAGGTGTATACGGCCTAGCCAAGCGGAAGTGTTCATCTGTGGGCTACCTTGGGGGGCCGCCTGGCCCCCCGCGAACACTACATCTGCTTGGACCAGCTGGTACCACATTCCGGGAATGAATCCTAAGTTATGTCCCCCAATGAGGAAGGCGCCATAAATCCGTAGCGAGCAAACGAGGATGCGTAAGCGGTATTTCTTGTTGCCCTTTCGCTCAGGTTCCATTTACAAAAATACACCTGTTCGTCACCAGCTAGCTTTCGTGGCGCCTCTGCAAAAGGGTGTATCAAGTATCCCTATACACGCCCAGGCCACGCCGCCCCATACAAAATCTCGTGAATTGTGTTACCTCTCCCATATCATAAAAGAGTTTGTTGCCTTGGCTGGCTGCTGTCTATCTGGAATACATTGGGGTCCTCCCATGTCTTAATATCTCTGTCTCCAGGTTACATCTGAGCTACGTTTTTGCCCAATAACGTTGCCATTTCCCAATCTACCAGCTTCCTTATAAAAATTTTATCACTCTTACTCGTTACCCCACCAAACTTTCTCTCCCATCTTGCACTGGACAACTCCTGACCCCGTAATAGCTCCCTGATTACTGCAACCGATTGGCCACACCGTTTGAATTTTGTTGCTAAAGGAACATGGGAGGCTTTCTCTGACACCCCGCCGAGGGTTCGGTGCAGACTTTTGTACAACAGTTAGGTTAAGAGGCTGCATTTATGTTTCTGAATTTCTTTCTGAAAATCCAGTACCAGTCTTTGGTAGTATAGGGGTTAGTATTTCCGCTTGTCAGTTAACCCTGAGCGCGGACGACCGGGGTTCGATTCCCCGCCAAAGAGTGCTAAGTTTTATTTTTTCCTGCATTCCTTTCTTTTTCAGGTAAAAAGCTTATACTCTACTACAAGTACCTCTCTCGATGGATATTTTTTTAGCGTTTGCAAATGGTGAAGCTAAAAGCCCGATGAATCTCTAGTCGGACCAAGACCACGTTGGTTTCTATATGAAAACGCTCCAGCCTACAGGGGAACCAGTGAGATCCAATGGTTTGCGCCGGCAGAACCACATTCAGTACCGTTTCCCTCCCTCGATCGTAACTACGCAACACTTCCAAGAAATTCCCCCGGAGACTACCTGGGTTGGGAAGGGTTATTGGTAAGGTCACCGATAAACCTCAACAAAACCCCTTCCTTTCCTGCATTCTCCTCGCTCCCTCTCTAAGCCCCTATGCAATTTGGCAAAGGAAGAACTGGCTATCATAGCAGGCTTTAGTCGCTCACCTGCTTTGGTTTGTGTTGTGTCGTGGGAGGGCACGCCACGCCCTAAATCCTCAGCCAAACAGATGGAAAACGGCCCCGCTCAGGCCCATGCTGCTCGGTAGAATCCCGAAATTATTTGCGGAGCGATTTGTCATAGCCCTGTTGCACTCTTCCATTCTCGCCTCCCTCCATTCTTTTCCCAAGTTGGGGTGTTTCACATCTGTACCAGGCAAATAGACAATATTCACGGATACCCGGTGAATTTTCTACTGAGCCGAGGGGTCCTCACCGCGGGCGTGGGCCCAGCCCCATGGAGGCTTGGCGGTACTGGCGACTTCGGGTAAAAGCAATTTAGGGAATGACGGAAGCCGCAGGGGAGATAGAGAGGCAGTTAGAGCCATGTGAGAGGACTAAACAATTTATTGAGGGATGGCAGGCGAGAGCCGAAGAATATGTGGCAGTTCCGGGCTAGTGGACCGTAGAGGGACGATAGGAGTGCCGCTTTGGTAAAAGAGGGGCCCCGGTCGATCGAGGATGAGTGATAGTCTGTCATCCAAACCTTCTATCTACCGATAGCATTAATGGACGAGCGGGAACCACAAAGAGAAATACGGACAAGCTGACTGGGGCACAAAGCACGTATCCCGTATCCCTATGGCGTAAAATCCTTGCTTGGATAATAAACAGATTCGCTAATCATTATCCTACGCGATCTGTGGAAGGTGAAGGACAGAGATGGGGGAATACATCGCAGAATGACCAGTTATCCCATAGTGAGTAGTGAGCCACTCCAAGAAGGGCACTAATCAAAACGGGATCCTTAAGAAGCCCACTAAACCATTTTGCCTAGCATCATATCTATACCGGTTGGGCATGTCGATTGATACCTGAGACCCAAACACTTGTTCATATATCCGGGTAACTCAGTGAGCGAAGCGAAGTAAGCACTAAGTGTGGCGGTTTCGGATACTATAACATGAGGGTAAGGTTCCAGAAGCAATATATACCGTATTGTAGCAATTTCCATCACCCAAGTGCGGTCATAGTCGGGAAAGAGGTCGGGTGAGTACGGTATGATACACGCAGTTTGATAGATAAATTTATAATCGTCGCGTGAAGTACCGGTATGAGAGGAGCGGCCCCGCATCGCTTCACTTATCATAAGTTGCTTCAGGTGACGGGTGTATCTTCCAGCCGTTTCATCTTATTAGATAAAATAAGATCTTTCAACGTGACCGGTCAAGCGAGAACATGTGCCAGGATATGAGCAAATCACCGGTAAACACCGAAAAAAAAAAATACCAAGCAACTGGAAAGCTATAATTACTCTTACTAGCAGTTTCCCCTCGAGACTTCCAGGGCCTATTCCTACTGTATATAATAATATGAGATAATAAGTATGAGAAAGAAGGGCAAGAAAACCACTGACTGAAGTTCCAGTTACTGCTGAGGGCTTATATCTGCACGGTTAGTTATTTCCAGTTAAAACACTTTTGCTGAACAGCCGTCTTGCCCTACAGGGCCTGAAGGGTGTCAGGTGTTCAGTCCTTCCCACCATAATTACCCGGATGGTTCAACCTCGCCAAAACCTGGTCTATACGCAATCCGGCAACGGAAGAAATCCTTCAAAGCAACAATTATCAGAGTAAAAAAAAGGATTTTTGAGAGAGTATCTAAACCATGACATCAGTTCTCAATAGATTTCTGCCCTGGGACAAAGAAAGAGGAATTGTGAAAAGAGTTTGTTTGTATCGGGATGATACAAGAACTGAAAAATTCCGTACGGTGGATTGGGATACATGCTGAGATAGTAGTGCTCGGATAAACTATCCAGTAACGATTATGTGTAAGCTGTGCTTCCATCAACAGAACAACAATAAACAAATTCTTACACATTTTTCTAATGGGAAATCTGTCGAATAAAAGTACACTGCACTGTTGTACAGTTTTGAACAGGTATGCACGATAGTTGATACCGAACACTCCAATGTTTGCGTCTTGGCACTGGCAGCTTCGGACACCACGGACGTGCTTCACCACTAGTCTGACTGCAGATTATAATAGCAACCAGGGTATCTACTATTAAAAGCATAATAGTCCCCCCGTGCCCACCCCAGCATCCCTCGGCACCAGCACCTCTGATGTTCCTGCACCCCCGGAACTGACCCAAGGGCCAGTATAGCCTGCCGTGATGCCCAAGGGGGCCGCAGGCACCACGGCCTCGGAAGGTCATCTGATTGTTCCAGGGACTGACGACTGCCAGAGAGGGACCCGACCTCCGGTAGATCTGAAAATCGCGCCACCCATCGCCAAAGAAAATAGATAGAAGAATCCGCCGCCACGGTAGTAAAACTATTATCTTTGATCCACTTTCCTTTAATTCCCTTCCCCCCCTCCCTGCTTTTCCTTACGAAACTTGTTCACCCGGAGAATATACTACTCTACTCTACAGAGTGAGAGTCACCGAGCCGCCCTGTAACTATCCCCACAGTCGTCTATAATCTCCCGGAGTCCTCGGTAGTCACCTGTTGACCCTACTGTTTCTGACATTCCCCGTGCCACCTCTGGTACCCCCAACCAGTCAAATATACTATCTGATTCTTCCTCGGCTCTCACAGTATTGCGCAATGAGGGAATGAAAAAATTTGGAAAAATATCTTGAAAGCATACCGTGAAATAATACTAAAAATGTTTGGTGAATCAGAATATGCCTATCACTTTTCCATAACTGGCTTTAAGCCCCTCATATCCTCCATTCATCCTAGCTAATAACAAACTAAAACCACCTATGGCCGTGCTAAGCTATGAGCTTCAAGGGATTATAGTGTACTTTCCGTCTCTTCAATTTCAGACCCCCGCAGTCCCCAGCAGTCCCCAGTAGTCCCCTGCCCTCTTTGGCAGTTGCCCGCGGTCCTACCCAAAGACCGCTGTCCTGTACTTTCACCACCCTGGACGGTTTGGAACTCGGGTTACTTGGTTCTAGCATGGCTTTTTGTTTCACATAAAGGTTGTGAACATACCCCCAAGACATACACCCCCCTCGAGTTAATTGAAGACTGCCGAGAACAGGTTGGCGCGGCTGCCCAAAAGACCATAAATCAGCCCAGCATCTTCGGGACGCTCTCCTTGTTTCTTGCAAAGAAAGTCAATCGCCTCATCGTGCGTCAGATCTCCCACCTCAAGCACTTCCCCGAGCCCAGATGCGGCGGAACGACCTATGTCAATGTCACATGCGATTCGAATATCAACATTGTGAAATAGGGCGCTGGAATAAAGCTGAAATAAAATTTGCCGGACATCTGAATTGGTGCTTAGCCTTCACTGATGACAAACACCGTCGTAAATAGTCCCTCATCAGCAGCATCTTTTGCGATGGCTTGCAGATTATAGGGGAGGCGGAGATTGTCGGATGCGGGACGATTGAAATTGCCAATAACAAGAACCGGACAGCGCTCGTCCCCATCCACAAATATCTTAGCCTATTTACAGAACTCGTCGAGGACCCGATCAAGGAGCTGTCTCTAATCCATTTGGAGTTAATTCAACTCACCTCTGGTGTTTGGTTCGATAGTAATACGCAGCCCATTCAGCAATAAAGCAAGGCAGGTGGGGAGATGCCACTCCAAATTCTCTATTAGTAAGGTGCCCAGCCTGACATCGACATAGAGGATACCAGCATGTTGATGCCCTGGTGACGAACCAGAATAGTTTTCCCACTTCTATCATCACTGACAATCATGTTATACCAATCTCCCGATGGGGGGGGGATCGCGGGGCCTCCAGAGCCGACGGTTTGTTGCAGTTTCATTGGCAAAAATATTTTGAAGGTAAAATAGGAAACTGAGAAAACATGGAGTTTGACCTATTGAGCGGGCAAGTGCGAAACTTAGGGGAATGAGAAAAGGAGAGGTGGGAAAAAAGGCGAGAAGAGCAAGTGAGAATTCGAACCGCCTTTCATGCTATCATAGCTACTGTATTAGTTGAATAGTATTGTTATGAGATGTCGGCTGAGAAGACTAGAAGGTAAAGAAGGAAGAAATAAAGATATGGAGTTGGTATTTTTAGATACGAGTATCTTGTATCTTTTGTAGCTTATCCTTTTATCTAAGGAACAGGAAAGGACTTTATATGGACAAATCAAGTGCACTCCCGACATACTGTTCTAGCCACCACAAGAAACAAGCAATCACAAACACAGCGTACTTCTCCGGGAATCCCTCCGATGGGTCCCCGACAATCCCGGAGTTCTAGTACCTTCGCTCGATGAGAAATACATGACTCAGGCTTATAGAGAAGGATGAACTGACAAAGGAGTGACAAATAGAAAATAACTAAGGAGAGATATTTATCCGGTGACCGAGATCCAAGGACACGGAATGACCGCCGGTGATATTCAACAAATAGGTGCTGGAGAAACCAAGGCGCCCCCCCTTTGGTGGTGGGGGTTATGGTGGAGGGAGGTAAAGGAAAAGGAAGATTTGCTATTCACCGGCGGATAAAGGAGCTCGCGCCAAAATCCTCACTTGCCTAAGGTAGGCAAGCGTGGTGGTCCTCCAGCTTTCCCCAGCCCCTGTCCCCCAGCCCGCCCAAATACGTTGGGGATCTCAAGGCGCTTCTCAGGATGCTCTCCGATAGTCCGCTCGCTCACTTAGACTTTGGGAACGCGTTTTGGCTTCTGGCATGTTTCGGGAAACTATTGGGCTGTAGAGATGAACAGAAGCCCCGGACTAGTGCATCCGCCGTAAGGAAAGTGGAAACGCCTGAAAGTCAGAGTTCCAGAGGCTATCGACAGTGGGAGTTTTTCTTTGCTTTGTTAGCACAGGAGTCAGAGGGGGGGGGGAGAAGGGGAGGCGTACGGGAAATGGCATGGACATGTGCGGTAGTCTATGGAAGGATGAAAGAACTTGGTTTGCTATTGATACATACTCCTGTCTTTACCGTTAACTAGTGGCGAGAGAGTGTAACGAAGAGAGCTTCCCCAGTCCTAAGTTGTGTGATCGTTTCTTGTCGGAGATCCTAACTCTTCATTTCGATCCGCGGTCAAAAAAACACCTTTTATTGAACCAATAGCCGCCGTCGGGCTGGTAGGGAAGAACAACACGAAGAATTCGATTTCCTCGAGTTAACTCCTCCCAATTTCCCCCAATTTATCCCATGAATTATAACAAACTTCACAGGATACACACATGCCATTAGCCCCAATACCGGAGAATTCTGCAAACGCATACTATGCTAAAACTCATAGAAACTCTAGCAGTTGATCACGGGCTATGAGTGCAAGCAGTTCGGTTGGTGAAATAATTTTCCCTCTCGTGGTCTCCCCATATTGCCGAAACAAAGTCTCGCTTTCGTTGGAATATGGCTACTGGTGGGGTGGGAAATGGGACTCCATTTTCAGCAGATTTTGAGGTAGCAGATGTGTGCAACAGCTCTCTTTCGAGGACCCCACCTGTGTCCAGATTGAGTCTAATATTGGAGTGAGAGAAGGGGCCTAAGTATGGGAATTCCCAGTGCAGCATGTGGGGCCACAAACCCAGCTCGTTGAGGTCGATTCAGTCCAAACCCCTTGGAGGGGATTTAGCAACGCAGCTCACGACCTTTCAAAACCCCCGGGGCATTTGAGAATCAATTTCCCGAGCACCTAATGCGCTGCAGGCCGGTCTATCCCCTCATATTCCCGACAAATTTGCTTGCTTCGTTGATACCTCTAGAGATTTTATTGTGTTGTACCAATGTGCCCACCTTTTTCCCGATCGCCCGACTCCCCTCCCCGCCGCAGTTCAGGGATAGGGAGGGTGCAACGGGGAGGTTACTTATTATACGGAACCTTACAATGTCAAAAAAAAAACCCCAGCTCCCGCTACCCAACTCCAAACCACGCGTTTTATTATTCCTCTCATCTCATAATATGGACCGTCGATATAATAGCCTCCTGGTGCATTAGTTCAAGAGCAACACTACTTTCCTAATTCACACTCACCAAATATAGTGAAATTGAGATCTCTCCCCGATGCAAACAATACCACGGGCGCTCACGGAGGGTGACATAATTCGGAACACACTTCGCAGGGTTGTTCGTTCCTAACAAGCCATGGTGCTGGCTGCTTGAAGGAGAAATAAATCGTTGCTTGTAACTTACCCCACATCGAATCCGCGCCTAGCACGCTCATGCAGTACAAGGTAGTGATTATTTCAAGTTCCCATATCTCTCACTTTAACACCACGTACGGCGCAAATCCCGCAATCAGTTCAACTAGAAAAAAAATAACTGAAAAATTCAAACCCAGATGGCTATCACAGAACCTAGATTTTACAATAGTAAACCGCCGCAAGATGGCTCAGATTTAGGCCTAGGTACTGATAGCCCTCTCCCCTCCTATTTTTCTTCGCTCATATTCGGAAAAAGTAATTGTGCAGCGGCTTTTTATACAGAAATAGAGTGATATTTTGTGACTCCAGACCATGTTGAAAGAGAAATTCTTGTTTATGTATTTCATTCGGTTCTATTCTAGAAAATACTAATTTTGTAGACTAATTGAAATAATATAACCCCTGTATTATTTTTCTGCCATCGTTTATCCTTTCTGATATCATATTATTAAGTCACCAAATATCACCCGATTAAAAAGAGAAAGTTGCCACACTTGCTTTTCCCGAATATGAGCAAAGCCAAATGAGAAGGGAGCCGGCTATCAGCCGTTTAATCTTTTGCAGGAAGCAAAAATTGAGAGAGTTTATTGAATGCGCACTTCTAGATGAAACAAGTTCTCGGATATCATCCACAGTGCAAGATACTACTTTAGGAGAAGGTGCAATGCATCATACTTGGATGAGTGGTAGGACTGCCATGTAGCTCACTGTGATCGGGTTGAGCAAACAAGGGCGGTTTGATGCGGTAGCCACCGGTTTTGCCCCAGTTCTGGTTCAGCATTGAAGCTATTTGCTCCATACAGATATTGAGAGAAATTCTTCAACCGGTATGATAGACCCGCCTCCCATAGCATCGTTCTATCCGACGGGGTGGCGGGAGTGGAATTCATGGAATGTATGAATTTGTGGCACTCTTTGGCAAACCTGGGAAAGGTGCCTTAGGAGAGAGCACGCATGTCAATCCTGACCGGGCAGACACCGGATGTGTCCGGACACCACTCATGTGGGGGGCGGAGAACATGTTGAAAAACACCGGTGCTCATGCAATCCTGCATTAGTCGTTCTTCCATAGTGGTACAGAGGTTTCACACTAGCACAGATTTCCCTGCTAGTATTCATTGTTGTTGTATTCTAGGTTTCAGTGCTGCAACGGAAAGAAGGTACGGGGGATATGACAAGGAGTGCTCGGAAGTCATCGGTCATGCTCGGTCAAGTTGGAAGACCTCGGAACAGCTGATCGAGAATAGCCAGGCACCCCGGAGAAAAGATTGTCGGACATTAAGGACTCTTGCGTGAGTGGATAGGAAGTGGATTGCTCTATATAAACCCCCTCTTGCCAATCCATAGAAGAAGTAGGCGAGCACAAGATACAATCTATCTTATCAAATTTATTCTTTCCTCAAACCTTTATCCTCCTCCTCACCCGTACACAGAGTCTCATAACAACAGAACAGTCTCGAAAGAGTAGTATAGATGTTCTTGGAACAAGTGGGTGTCAGTCCCGGCATGGTAGATAGCGGATATGTCCAAACACCACGCTCGTGGGAGGCCGAGAACTGGTGTAAGAGGGTATGATAGTAAGCATGCTTTTAGAACGAGAAGGTGTTAATACCAATCGAGAAAACACCAACGATGGCCCAACGCTAGTCTCGCAGGCCGCTGAGCGAGGACAGGAGGGGGTAGTACCGATACCCCCAGAATGTGGGAAAGCCAAGCCTAATACGAGCAACAAATATGTATGGACATCGCTCGCGCGCTCGGAATATGAGGAGGTAGTGAGGATGCTTTTATCAGGGAGGGATTTCCTCACCACCCAAGATGACAAGAACCAAACATCGCGTCTATTGCCGCAAAGGAGTTGCTCAGATCCTGCATGGACCGGGCAGTCTCAATTCCGACACAACAGGTGCTACCAGGCAGGCATCTTTGCTCTTTATCCGCTGGGCATGGGGGTTAGTGTGCGTCAGAGGTGTGGTCTTGAGGGGGTGCTCCTAGTATCATACTCGGCGTTACGGGCCTTGATTCCTGAACTGCACGCCGAGCGGCAGATCCCGATGGTAACTGGGGGTGTGATCTTAGGGACTGTCTCCATACCCGAACATTAGGAACTCCGCTTGGCCCAAATATCTTCTCTATCACACCTCCGCTGCCGACCTTCAAGTTCTAATGCCATACACTCCGAGCGAAACTGACACTCGTCCTGACCCTACCACATCAGGTCTCTCAACGTCTCTCGGCCAAAATTTTCACCATTTTTCCCTCCTGTTTGTCTCTCACTCAGCTTTCCTCGTTTACACCCTTCCTTCTTCCTTACGATACCGGCACAATTCTCGTCCCATAAACAACAACTGTACGCGGGGATCGGCGTGGGCAAGACATGTCACGTTAGTTGTGAGTATCATAGGATTTTGTAATATTTTCTTCTTCCTGACCTCAACCGGCGATTTTTGTGTTCACTGTTTTTTTCCATTTTTATTCTAACTATTTTTCTCTCCTTTCCTCTTTTAGTGTTCCCAGCGGACCCATTTCTCACCCTTTGCTCCCATAATCCGCCAATATTCGGTTCGTTACTTTCACGCGGTATCAGAAAATACGGCACCTGCAGCCAGGTGAGTAGTGATAGAGGGTAGAGTTGAAAACTTCATTCTATATTATCAAGTTTTCGGTTTTCACTCCCGCCCTTAAACACTATCAGTCCGTCACGATAAGCAATCAAACCACTAATGGCGCCGGCCATATCACCTCAAGAGAGCCCGGGTTCCATCGCCTAAAACCCTAAGCCTGCATCACTCGCCATGCATGATACTGTGTTTATATCGTACCACCTACCGGCCATGGCGCTACCGAGGGCGGGGCGTGGGCGGGGTTGGTGCGGGGTGGGTTACAACTAGTGTTGTACTTCTCACGCAAGAAGCTACAGGTTGTCCCCCTACCACAAGAGGTGGCGAACTACCATGACTCCCACGTAAATACTTCCCTCAGCCCCGCACTTCCTGGCCCACATACTGTATGGGAACGGTTGTACCCTGGAGTGGAATGGCGATTGTGGTGATTGATCTGTATTATCTAACATTTGGGAGAGAGGGAAATGGGATTTTGGTGGTGGTCCGGGGCTAGAGTGGAAGCAGATCATGGCTTATGCCTAATCTGGTGGTATTGGGTTTGGTAAAAGTCTGGCCCAGGAGTCCTACCCCCCGTTTGTGGTCATAGCCAAGATATCAAAATTACTATCAGCGTACACTGACCCACATTACAGTACGTACAAGAGCGCCGAGATTACAACTCTCGGGACCTTCCTCCCCCCGCGACAACATTAACTGACCTATCCTGTCGGTCCCTTGGCCTGCCCCGCGAGGGGCTATCACTAGGGAAAAACTAGGTGTAGTGGAGTCTCGTATGGTCATCTTACCCAACCTTTGGCACTCCCCTCCGTTCGACCACAAGTTATAATAGCTACTGATGAATCTGCCGTTAAACTGACAATAATACCCCCTGTATCCGACCCAACCTCCCCCGGCCCAACACCTCTGATGTTGTAGCACCCCCGGAGCTGAACACAGAGCCAGTAAATCCTGCAGTGATGCCCAAAGAAAGAGAACCGCAGGAGCTATGGCCTCGGCAGATGATCTGAGTGCTCCACGGACCGACAGTGTGAGAAGATCCCCAGCCTCTTATAGACCTGAAGAATCGCGCCACAGATCACTGTGGAAAGTCTTAGAATAATCTAGCACCCTGGTAGTTAAACTATTACATTGAATCCACCCCCCTTTATTTGCCTTCACGGTCTTATTCTTTTCCCTCTAAACCTTGTTAATTGGGAGCAATAACTACCATTAGGTTATCTAACAGGAGTGTCCCCACCCCGCCCCCTAACTCTCTCCGCCCTCCGGTCGGTTAGCGCGCTGTAGGTCAGGGTGGTGATGGAAGCCAGGAATCGGAAAATTTCCCCCCTTCGGACAACCGGTGAGGTAACTGAGCCGAAGCCTGTAAAGGAAAGAGAATCGGGGCGTTGGGGGAAACCAAGTGGTTGTTCGGGAATTCATATGAGAGCTTGCGTGTATATAACATCCGCCTAGAAAAAGGGTGGAGGATACGAGATGTGAGAGGATATCGCGCCAGGAATGGAAGTCGCATCTGGTATGGTGTACAATACATAAAAAGGATAAGAAGTTCACCTGGATCACTCGAGAAATATGCACCGCTTACAAGGATATGGTTTGTTACAAGGCTGGAATATGGGGAGGGGTTGGGGTGGTGCTGTTTTCAGAGAAGATATCTACGCTCCCACAACATACACCAGAAAGTAGGACAAGCTAGTCATTGGGTGCGAGAGAGGAGTTGGAGAATCCACCCCTGACTAACTTAGCGAAATAGAACTACCCGTATCCCATGCAATTGTTTAAAAACATCGCTCCTCCCTCAATGCTTAGCATCCGCCAGGCAGGGCGGTGACTCTCCGGTAGGTTTGAATTAAAAATATTGGTCTCGGCGGCATCCCCAAATGTCGAATTGGATCATCACGAGAATAGGATGCCAACGGCTACTTATTCACGGGGGCAATGGTACGAACTGCCCTTTGTTAGCTAAATACCAAAATATTGCTTACTCTAGGTACAATTTGCTTTCTCTCCTTAATACCGGAGGCGTTTCGAAGCGGTGCCGTTCAACCGCACAATGTTGTGCCGGGGAGTATGTGGCTGAGGTGGGTACCTCGGGAACAGAGATACGGACCAGAATCCAGATAACCCGTAGAGAATTAACCAACCTTACTTGAGCAAATATTCTAATGGTAACATGCAAAGAGCCCCGGCAAGACTACCTATTTCTAAACCAAAGCATCCTATATCCGATGTCCCTACCAAGGCAACAGGCCTGGCGACATGACTTTCCCTGGTTTCCCCAGACTCCATTCCATGGATAATATAGCTTGAACTTACCGCTATCACCGGATGGAGGTTCAGGTGCCAGCAAGATGGGATGGGATTTCTGAGGGTATTCAAAGTTAAAAACTCTGACTTTACGTTGATATTTTCACTGACCACCTGTTGCGCTAAGGATACATCAACCAATCGAATTGATCAATGGAAACCGGGAGTGGAATTAACTCCGAGGACACCATTCGCCGGAAGAGTTCAAGTGTGCGCTTCATTCCAAGAGTTCATTCGTCTCTACTATTCAACGATATTGCAATATTTGCCTGCCCATAGCTACATACAAAGGAAAATTCTCAATTCCCGAGAGCAGCTTTAAGCAACATGTATTGCTAGAAGTCACGGAATTTGGACCGATCGCTGAGATTTGATCTATTGTCTTAGCATGCCAACCAAATCCTAACAAATTAAATATAACCTGACAAATTTTGCAGATGCCAATCAATCACAAAAAGGGTTTGAACTCTACACGAAACTTGAACTTCAATGTCTCTGCTGTATGGCCTCCCGTGATACTCTAATCACCTCCCGCAACTGAATAACCATTACAAGCATCTGAATCAACTGCGGAAGGTTCCCAATACTTGCTGGTACACGCATTATTGGCCCCCTCTGCACCAAACATATGTGTCCTGCACCAGTGTGTTCTAAAAGGACATACTGCATGCGGAACCCTGCTGTGAAAATCCCTACAAGCTTCACTTGTGACATGATTCTGGAATCGCCTTGCGCTATCCCATTCAACTGATGTAGCATCTCGTGCAAGCATGTAACATAGTACAAATCATGGCCAAGTGTCTTAGGTCCAGTTGTACCCCAGGAGTGGATTACCCCATCAGCCATTCCTCCATATCCGAGAGGGGGGTCATCTGCGGTGCAGATCACCTTGTGAAAGTCCTTCCAGAGTTGCATTCCTTTCCTCGGCGTCTTTCTAACTTGTACGAGGGGTTCACCACCATCCGGCATATGAGTAATGTGGTCAAAGGAATCATTTGCTGGTTGTATAGTCAAGCCCGGTAGGCCTTGGAGGCCAGAATCAAGTAGGGGAGACCAGATGTTGTAGTTGAGCCAGCTCTCATTGTGTGAACGTCTAAGTGGATTGTCAGGTGCTTCCCAAAATGATAAACTGGTAGAAATTAGTTGCCATATTAGCTATCGTTCCAGATAGAAATGATTTGAAAGAAGAAGAAAAGCTAGGATTTATACAATCTAGCAATGATCATCTCAGCCCACTGCAAGGTAGATTTCAGGGTTTGATCATATGTAGTGCCATCAGGAATGAGACCGGACTCCAGGACCTGATGGAGCATAGATGGTGTCTTGACAGAATTGAACTTTTCAAATGCATCCAGTATTCTGTGATCGATATCTGGCAAGGGAGATAGTCTGGCGGTTATCTCATTCCATTCATCATCCCAAAACCACTCCTTGACCTGCGGGTCCCCTGTGTCAATGATAAACCTGGACTCAAGACTGGTGCAAAATATCTCAAAGTCCTCAAGGGATCCTGAATAGATGATATTTTCTACCCGATTACCACTAGCAAGTACCCATTTAGCTTCATTGTTTAAGCCGGAATACCTAGCTTCCCAGGCGCAGTAGAAGCTAGTTGTCTGTGCAGAGCTATATATACCGCGGTTATCGATTAATTGTTCTAGATCTCTCTTTGCAGTAACGGCCAACTTGCGCTTAGGTATACCGTAGTCTGCGGAGCGGAATAAATCGCCGAAGGTAATGGCCGGCCCTGTGATACCTTTACTTTTAGATGTGGCTGGTGCTAGTTTTCGACTGTCCACTTTCAGTCCCCCCCATAGAACAAGCGGGTGTTGTACTTTTTGCGAATTGGTGGGGTTATGGATCGATCCTATCACATCCGGCTGTTGTGCTGTTTGTGAACTGTTTGGGTTACCGACCGGCCCTCCCACATCGCCCGGGTGTGCTGTTTTTGAAGTGCTGGGGATAAGGACCGACCCGGCTTCATCCGTAGCCCGTGATTTTTGTGAACTGCTGGACCTCTCACTAGGAATTGAGCCTGCCCCATCCAGCTGTTGCGCTGTTTGTAAACGGCTGGGGCCAAAGACCGACTGTGGTACATCCATGTCTTGAGCGGTTGGTAGACTGCCAGGGTCATGAACCGATCCTACCACATCTGGCTGTTTTTTTGTTCGTGAAGTGTTGGTATTAAGGCCTGCTTCTGGTACACTATTCCCTTCACCTAATTGTGTGGTGGGAAGGTCAGGGGCCGACTGTGCCATGCCGTCATCTTGAGATGGTTGTACATCAGGGGAGTTAGAGACCAACCCTGCCTGACCATGATTCCAAAATGGGGGTAAACCTTCAATGTTAATGACTGAGCCTGCTATACTACTGTGGGCAACAAGGCCACAGTTAACAGGTCCAATAATATTTAAGGACTGCTCCCCCTGATTTATTTCTCTATTCCTGAAACATTGATCAACACTGGAGCAATCAGAGTGGTCATCCTACAGTACTCAAAAAGTGTTTTGTTAGTTATATATAAATCTCGTTATAATCGATCATTTCTATATAATATTTCTTACAACTAGAATAGACTATGGAAAAGAAGCATTATTGCGAGGTATAAGAACAGTCTAAAGCGTATTTCAATATAACTGTTCTATTTCACCCTGTACAATTAGAGTTATCAACATTACAAGTAATAACAGGATTTGCAAACAATCAAACATAATACAAGAAATCTGTCATTTCCACAAAGTCTCTGAATAATACTCTTTCAAGTTTGTATTGACCTATGATAGCATTCCTAAAGCATTCATACTCTTTGGATGATTTCAAGATCTGTTGTACCACTAGATACTGGTAATAGAGGTGGAAATATACTGTAGATCTGATGTAACTTACCTTGCTCTCTAACTTTGTCCTTTTGCTACTCCCAGTTGTTGCAGCTGTCCTAGCATTCTTCTTAGACTTTTTTGCACTTTCTGCAAGATTTGATTTTGACATTTTCAGGTAGGATATAAAATGGAGCTTAAGCAATTAGATTGTAATATATAATTGAAGAAGAGGTAGAATATAATAGATAATAAGGCAGTATTAGTAGGATACTGAATAGGTGTACTTTTATACTCTCTCTACTGGACAGAGATTCTTTACACCTCTTGGAATTTGCGTATTTTCTTTTCCAAACTAACTACTTTCAATTTTCTTTAGCTTCTCTGTATGGTTCTTAACCTTATAGGACATTGACTTTGGAACCAGAATTTGTTGCCTGTATTTGGCTTTCAAACTATTTGAAATTGTATCTAGTATTTTCAAATAGTTGATCCGGGCCTGCATACTATTTGATTTGCAATTGTCTATTCACAAGAGACCTCTTTGTACAATCTACAATATGCTAGTTTGTTTAACTTAAATAGTCTTTTCTTGTAAGTTTTTTATTCACTTCATTCAAAATTGATTCAACATTCTTATCAGCTAGCTTTAGTTAATTTTGCTGTACTTAACCTTTCATTTGCTATTTTACTTCAATTTTCAGCTAACCTATCTGACTTCAGAGTACACTCATATCTAATAAGTTTCTGTACCCCTTGGCAACATACCACTATACAACAACTTTAAGATACTATTAATTCAAAAATTAAAATTAAAATTTAATAAAATAGTATATAAATCTAAGAAAATAGGAGAATCTTGGTTTAGAATATAATAATTCTTTGATAATAATGGAAACCTAGAGAAAATAAAATAAAATAAACAAAAAATATGTAGGTTCTTCCTTGTACTAATTTTCAAGATTATTTTAAGGTTTTTAAAGTAAGGTAAATTAACTCTACCTAGATATAAAGGATTCTGAAAGAGCTTGTATATTATATTTTCATACATTTATACTAGTATTATTATAATATTATTTATAGAATTATAATATAATAGATAGATAAAATCTACTATTTTGCTTAAACCTTTATTATTTACTATTTCTACAAAGCAATATGATATTTACTTAATTATACTAATAGTATATTTTGGTTATACTAACAATATTTTTTTTAGGAAAACTATAAAGCTTAAGTAGTATTTTATACTCTTCCTAGAAGGAAATATGATAAAAGATTTTATTCAATTAAACTCTAACTAGTATGTTATTAAAGCTGTATAATAATACTATAACTACCTTCAAATACAATGTACTATTCATTAATTACTGCAGATTGATAGATTAATTTTTAAATTAATTTCTTGAACAGTTTAACCTATACTATTAAATACAATTTTAGGCAAAGAATTTGATTTAAATAACTAGTAGTATTTAGCATGAATATGATATCAAAGATTAATAAACTAAACCATTCTGAAATCTCTCGACACAGTTCTATAAGTTGTACCTATTTTGTGAACCTCTTTTATATTGAATCCTTTATTAATTATCCTTAAGGTCCTTGTTACCTTCTTTATCTGTATTTACTTGTAGTATACTAATTCTCCATGTAAATTGGACACAGGAAACTCCTACTAATATCTCAATATCTCTACTAACATATATCTTAATTTCAAGTTTTGACTGTAACTAACAGATTTGTTGATCCTCTTTGAATAACCTGTAGTTTTGTATTCAAACTGTAAAGTACTAGAACAAATCTTTTCATCCGATTGGGGGTTACCAAGCAACTCTGCAACTACTCGTGCCAAGGTTGCAGCTAGGGCGCTGCAACCTTGGCACGAGTAATTAATTCTGTGGGTACCCTTGAAACATCAGCAAAAAAAAATGAGCCTGCATCTGGAACATGAGTTTGTAATAGAAGGCATCCAGAATGCATCTGGAGTATCATACATCTGGTGCGTCCTGTAGCCCAAATAGGAAATCTTTGCATCAGGATTAAGATGTGGAAAATACATTGTTTGCACTAAATGGCTTGGCAAACAGACTATTATTTTGTATACTTTCAGGGATTTAAAGTGGTATGATTGATTTTACTACAATTTTGCAAGTTGGATTTCAAAATACAAAACTCAATATCATATTTCAAGTGATAAGACTGAAACTTTAACACAATATTATAATATAAAATTTCTGTATCTTTTTGTTAAAATAACACATTTTAGCTAATTTTGACCTTCTATATTTACTTCTTCCAGAGGTCCTTGGGATGCCTTTCTAAGGCACCAGAGGCATTGGAAGATCCAAACATAAACTGGACTTCAGGATGCGGACAACTCCCCCTTTGCTGATGAACAACAGGGGAAATCAGAAAGGGAGAAAGTAGTGGTGAACAAAGGGGAAAAAAAAAAGGAGCTGGGGAAAAATCGGGATCAGAAGGGAACGTGAGGGGATTCAAAGAGGCAGGGGGGAGAGAGGATTGGAAGGGGCGGGGGGGAATAAAGGAAAAACAAAATAAAAAAGTGACATTATGGTGCTCCGGTATGAGTACGGTAAAAAGGCGGGGGGAGGGGGACAGGGGGAGAGGTGAAAAATTAATCACGAAATAACAATTGGCTTACCACCTTTGGGCCCTTGCTCCTGATCTCTTTTTGCTCCGGTTTTCCCAACTTTCTGTGCTCTCCAACTTTCCCAATATTCTATCCAACTTATCATCTCCTGGTGGTTTCAAATCTTTCACATACTGCTGGGTGATAAACCAAGCAAGGAGCTGCAAAAGTCCTGTTAGTGCCTAAATAATCAAGAAGCTTTTTGTTTGAACTACTTGTACTCCCCCCACCCAATCACGGCCATCACCAGATACCTAGTCTGCCATCTCACTGTTCCAACATCACACTCGATTCTCCCGATATGCTAGCAGATTGTCAATACTAATAACTTGCTAACCTTAGTTTGATTACTTACTTTTATTACTTCAAGGAAACCATTTTGGTGGCGAAACACTCTCCTTTCTAAGGTGTTTTCAAACTACAGTATTTACCGTTAGCCAACATCACTAATTGAGTTTGCAAGTGGTGAAGCTAGACATTGGAGGGAGCAGAAGTTTTAGTTATCGTCAGTTTGGCTTCAGCAGGCTCCAATTGCCGAGGCCCATCAGGCATGCTCAAAAGGTGCCGGTATTGATATCGCTGAATTGTACCCCAGTGTTCGCAACTGCGCAGTGCGTCCGTCCTGGACCAGGACCAGAACGGACGGCATTTAGTCGTCCCGTCCGGGCATTTTCTCAACATGCCCGACAGGTAGGAATCAAGTCCCAGGATGGACCATATTGTGTCGTCCCGCCAAGTCTTTTCCTGAACTTGCCCGATCCATAAGAGTAAAGGACCATTCACCGACAGTTCCCTGCCGTCCCTTAAACACCCGGCCCCTCCCCGCCATCCCCCACCGTCCCCCACCATCCCCTACGATCCCCGGTAGTCCTATGTAGTCACCTGCCGTCCCCTACCAGAAGTTGTTTCAGATAGTGGGGCTCATCGTACTTCCTCATGACAGCCGTCCCGTCCAGTCCCGGGCTTTTGGCAGTCCCTCGCTTGGGCCCTACGGGGGCCCTAGATGGTTGAGAACACTGTTGTAGCCAGAGGGTTCATTCTTGGAAGGATGGGTAGATGGCAAAACGAACGAATGAGGTAGGATATTAGGGGATTGGATATGAAAGTGCTGGGTTGGAAAGTGCTTAATGACCGATATGACGATGTTAGGGATTGGGTTTTGGAGACAAGCAAATGTTGGAATTGGAGGAGTGGCCAGGGTGGAACCGGTCGTGGCGTCTTTTTTTGCGTCGGGAATGAGGGGGCGGGCAAGGCATATTTAAGGTAGGTGGCGGGGTTTGCCGGAAGCAGCGGGTATCGCTGACCGTGTGGAAATCTGGTACCCTGGTGATAGACAGCCTGTGCGATCAGTCACAGAGGGAACGTACCGCTATTGCATGCGTTTACTGCAATTACCTTGCCCAGCAAGAGTAGACAATCATAAACAGGATAGGAGCTAATACCCGGAGAGGGCACATCCCGGATTATGTGTGTGCGGCATTCCAGGAGGGGGAAAGGGATATTGGCGGTGGGGGTGCTGAGACTTCCAAATGTGATGAAAATGCTGAGGATTGCTATTAATTCGCTGCCACGGGTTTTTATCTGTATAGATGCACTGGACGAATGCTTGCCGAAACATCTGCCATACCCTCCCAAGCCGCCGAGAGATACCACCCGGGAGTCCCCTATGACGCTAATATTCCTCACCGAGACCCCATGTCTAGGAAGATATTCAAAGATATTTACGCGAGCGGTGATAATACCCATCAGTCCTAACACCGATGATATTAGGAACTATCTTGGTATTAGGTTGGACAACGACCGCTAGCAGGAGTCGATGAACGTTAGTCTGCGGGCCAATAGTATCAAGATTATCCTGCAAACGCTATCTGATATGTGCTTAGGACCAATTAGCTTTTGCGGTCAATCAATCATGTATACTCACCAATGGTTTTGTGTAGATTCCTCCTCGGTTCCCTAACCATGGACGCTATTCTGGGGGAGGTAACCATTAGTCAGGGAAGAAAGAAAGCTGAAGAAACGACAAAAGGCAATGGACAGACCAATGCATACACCGCTACTCTAACCCGACTAACGGCGCAAGAGGGAAATAAATGAGTACTCGGAATAAAAGTTCTAATGTGAGTAATAGTATATATTCGGAGAGGGCATTGCCGGCTGATGAGCTCTTCCATGCCTTGGGAGTGGAGATAGGATCTGGGGATCTGGACGTTGAATATATTCCTGCGCTATGGACGATCTTAGCGTCTTCTCTAAGTCTTGTCACCTTTGAAGCATCTTCATCCACTCTCCGGGTGGTGCACTTTACTCTCCAAGAGTATCTCTTAAGTGATCCGACATTGTTCTGTAGTCCGCACTCAACAAGCGTCGCGGTTTGCTTGAGATATCTCAATTTTAACTGTGTCTGGAATATTTCGCTAGCCCCAGTCTCGCCCTCTTCAACCTTGTCCCCTCTAGAATATTCTACTTATTGCTGGGGAAATCACACAAAAAGAGGGGTCACAGAAAACGTGCAAACACTTGCACTGGAGCTTCTCTATAGATTCGAGGAGCATATATCCGCCCATCTCATGTCATTTCCCTATAATCAATATCGGCGCTCGGGCCCAAAGGATCCACGGCCCTCCACGCAGTAGCAATCCAATGCATTGCAGGGCAAGTTACAGCCGTGCTTGAAATGAAAGAATGGGATGTCAATACAACCGACTGCATGGGGAAATCGGCACTCATTTGGGCAGCTATCCGAGGTTACGAGGAGGCAGTACAGGTGCTATTAGAAAGAGAAGTGATCAACCCCGATCAGGTTGACACGGAATATGACCGAACGCCCCTCCCGCCTCTCTCGTGGGTGGCTAGGCATGGCCCTGAGGGGGCTTCAAAAATGCCCCCTCAGCGAGAGGATGTCAATCCCAATGTGGCAGATACCGAATATAGCCCAAGGCCACTTGTTGAAGGTTTTAGAAGGATGTGGATTGATTGGACTGGATTGTGGAAGGCTCGGGAGTTTTGCTGTATGAGGTTGAGGGATTGGCGGAACAGATTCATTGAACATGTCTTTCCTTTGTTATTACGGGAGTGTGCGGTAGAAAGGAGAGCATGCATGGGGAGATAGAGATTGGTGTGGTGATCGATAGAAGAGTTAGAGTTTACTGTTTGTGTCTTTTTATTTATACGTCTGTTGTTACCATTAGTTTGGAAGAGAAAAACATAGCCATTCTTTTTACCTTACCTCTCACGACTGCTCGGTTTACTGCCATAGTTTCACACATGCGTCCACTTCGTCTTCCATTCCCCGCTGCGCATTACGTCCTCCGATACCACCCACTATAACACCACTCTCCTACATAGCCAAGTACAGTCGTAACAAGATACTAAAGACCCTTTTTGAGTGGGCCAATGTCAATCCCAATACTGCAGACACAGGGTCTGGCCACGCATTATTCTCGTGGGCGGCCCTGAGAGGGCATGAGGGTGTGGCCAAGGCATTTTTGGAACCAGATGAGGTCAGCCCAGATACGGTAGACCACATATCCGGTCCGACACCACTCTCGTGGGCTGCTCTCGAGGGACATGAGGATGTAGTAAGAATTTTAGAACGGAAAGAGGTCTTCGCCACCCCGCCAGATCGCGACGACCGAGCACCACTATCTCTCGCGCTCACTGAAGGTCACGACGGAGTTGTGAAGATCTTGCATGAGCGGGACAATTCCAATTCTACACAGCAGATCCCACTGCCCGCACCTCGCTCCCCCTGCCCGCCGGGCATGCAAGCGATTGTACGGTATTCAGCTGTGATGGTACGAACACCGACACCACGAAACCTGGTGAACCGGCAGGGGCACCGGACCACAAGGGCCCGGCCCTCCCTGGCACAAACAGCGACCTCCCCCAACCGAACAGCCCGCACTGCCTCAACCTCTTCCGACTCCCCCTCTCGTCCCACGCCGCCACTCGTGTCCCCGCTCCTCCCGGGCGAAACTGACACCCATCCTAATAACACTCGATCAATATTCTCGCTTAGCGTTGACCGGTGTTTTACTCCCGCCTCCTTCTTGCCTTTTAGCTCTATTCTTTTACATCCTTTTTTCCCCCTACCTAGATGCAACCGCACGCTATAAATAACTGCCCACAGGCGATTAGCACATGCCAGACTTCTACCGATTTAGACATAAGGAGCCTTCATAAAGGTGCTTGTTCCGATTTCAACTGGCCATTTCCCACTTTTCCTATTTTTCCTCCTTTCATCTCTTTTGTTACCCTTCACTAGGCTTCCGCCTAGACTCTATACCACGCAATCTCATAGTCTCCATTCTCTATTCTTACCACTTGTCTATTCGTCTCGTATTCTAATTTATATAACCAGCAGTGTGTAGTACGGCTCGTCACAGCCATATTCAAACGGAAATAAACAGTAATCCTGACCTAAACAACCCCAAGGTATATGGGAACCGGCCAGGTTATCCCCCTCCTACCGCGAATTTCCACAACGCCCCCAAGTCATTGCTATCGACTTCCTTACCAGGCTATTCATCATACTCGGTACTCCTAATAGTTCCTCCGGATATGACCCTCCAGGAACCTAAGGTACTCTCCTACAGTACATAGGTGAATACCCTAACCCTAGCCTACTGTAATAAGATATATGGCCGCATTTACCGGCGAGCGGTCATGGTGGTGTAAACAATAGGGAGAATGTGGGGCTGGTGCGGTGTGGTCTCCACTAAGTACTATGTGGGTGGGGGGGTCTCCCTGTATGCCACACGGGAGGGCTTCCGAAACCGCCACGATACGCATCTGAGCATGATACCTCATTCACATGTACACCCATGGAGGACTCACAACTCAGGAACAACATATTGTCTGGGTGGAAGAGTGATTGGTGCGATCGTTCAACCCTTTGGCAGTCGTTCCGCAGAGCGATGAGAGACATGTAACGCCTGTTGTCGGGAATACGAGTAATTTATTGCTCGGGATGAGTCCTGTATAATTGAGTCTGCTCAGTACACGGTTCCGGAACCTCACCCCCCCTGTAGGAGCCTTGAGAGACAATATAGAAATTATTAGCGGCCAGTGCGAACAGCGGATAACATGAAAAGTCGGCATTATTACTACTCCCTCCGCTCCCCCCCCCCCGCGCAAAGCTTAACGGCCCATCCAATCCAGGAAGAACTATGGGGAGGAGAAGGTTGATAATCACGATCTTTCTTATTCATCTGCCCCTCGCAACAGGTTATCGTAGAAATACACCTTTATCACTGCCTGCCACTTTCTACCTAGAGACAAATTTTCCAACGGGCCTGGGTTTCATTGGGTTAACCTTGACTGTTGATTTAGCCGGGCCGGGAAGCAAACCCCGGGAGTGCTTCCAGTCATCCGGTCCGTCCAAGACGTAGTGAGGAGGGAAGAGAACGAGAATTTCTCATTTTCACGCGGGGTGAACGACTTTAGCGCAGTCCTAGACGGGGTGGGCTGCCAGCAGACTTCACTCGGGCAACCTATAGTACAATCTGCCATGATGTCTCGCCTCATTATTTACATCCTCGCGGGGCTGCTCAGTGGGAGAGCAGACGCGCATTTTGGTGTTCCTGGCCCCCTATGCTTCACTTAGCGTATTAGCCAATTCTGGTCCACTGCAGTCGAATCCCGACTAGAAGGGTTCACAGAGCCTCGACCTAGGTTAGACAGCGAACTCGACAAACTCCTCCCACTTAATTTTCCTACAGGAAGGAGGTTTTCCCGCGGGATTACAGCGCCGTATCACCGCTACCCCGGAAACAATAGCCCTAGCCCATCGTGCCGTGAAATTATCCAAATGGAAGTATTTTATCCGAGACACTATCTTACTTAGTTGTAGAAATCTTGTACGAGTACATCCACCCGTCCCCGGCCCCCTCCAATGTTGAACGCCCAACAACGAGTCCATCACGAACCTCCTTCCACCCAGTACAGTACTACAGCAACCCAACCCTATTTTTCTTCTCAAGCGCCGGTACTCAAACTAACCTATTGACCGGCGACAGTTATGAGATTCTCCTCTATGCCGACAGTTTTAGTATCAATCTACCGCGCACAAGCCCCCTGCCCACTTCTGGAATTTCAGCTTTGGGAATGTGACGGTTAGGATACCGGTACTCCAAATTCCTGTTACACAGCGGCATTCAAAGTGAGGGACAATCCCGGGCGACCACCTCATGCATTCCCAGCTACAAACTGGGAAGATTTCTCCTATTATCTTGAGTATAGTGACTACCGGATTCTCTCCAATGGAAAGCTAGCTATAGTAAATGATATCCCATAGGCGCTTACACAAATTGCCTAATCCCACCCCCTACACCCGATACATACTAACTATGGATACGATGCTCCCCGGAGTACCACAAGTCCAACAGCACCAAATATCTAGTAACTCGCTTAACACGCGTTCATTCAATGCATGGGAGCGACTTTCAGAGTTGGGACGCGTGAAGCAGGTTCTGCGGTCAATTTATGAGCCCATGCAAGCAGCTGCAGTATCTATAATGAGGATGTAAGCGTAGGTGTTACAATGATAGGTCATAGGGAGAATAAAGCTTCCTCTGTTCATTGATAACTCACCAGCCAAAGTATGTTACGGTATCATACATTTTTACCGTACTCTTATTTTAATCCCAGGCATAATGTACAGTAACGGACTACTGGTAACCGCCACGGCGTTGTCTCCAGCACGCCCATACCGTATATGCCCCGGATCACTGTATACAGACAGAAGGGGTTAACTCGGGCTTACCCGAGCACCGCACAGCAGCTACGAGTACTCGAGTAACTGCGGTACCCCAGTACAGGGGACTGCACCAAACCGGTTTAAGGTCGGGCCTGCTCTTCTCGTTTTTGAACCCGGTTGGCCGATGAGAAAGCTAGGATCACAGCGGGTAAGATCTCATTCCCCCCTCCTTTTTTTTCGGCCCGCAGCGGTTCTAGTCTAGTATGGCTGTGATCTTCTCGGCCACCTAGAAGGTGTGTCCCATAACAACATTAGGTGGAGGATATACCCTATGTAGTTATTTGTGCCTTATGGGAGACAGGAGGGGGGGAGGGAGTGATCATCTCGAGTATCGAGGCTAGCGATGGGACAAGCAGGGGTTGAGGATGTCGGAGTTTTTCTACCATTCCTGACATCATTCACATCCGATTCAATCTCTTTCCACATCTCACGGAATTGAGTACTCGGACTCGAGCCCCTTGTCTACCTCCTCACTAACCTCTATGCCCGAGCGTTGACTACTAGTACGGTAGCCGCCGTGCGGCGCCGTGCTCGAGGTCAGCCGAACATCTAGGCTATGCGAGAAGCATGACTGAGACACCTTGCTTCCTGATCACCCAATACAGTAGCAATCCTGAGGATAACCACCAGCACCCCCATCCAACAGTATAGAAGTACCGTACAGTGCCTCGTCAGAAGTGTTCGTGAAACATGCCTTACTAAGCAACCTCGCCAAATGCCACCTCGCCGTTGATCGCGACTGTACCTACCATACCTGCCCTACACCACGATAGTTCCACTTCCTCTATTTTAATAATCATATCCAAGTCCTGAATTATTTTCAATGGTTAACCAAACCGGATATACATCAAAAAAAAAAAGCGAACTCCAAAGACCTCCAGAACAGAAATGACCAATGTTGAAAAAGGCATGATCATTGGATTTTTCTACCGCCTCCAGAATATTGCTCTTGTTGCTCAAATTATCAGCTGGCCATAGACAACTATTAAAAGCTTTCTTACTCATGCATGTGAGCGCCAATCACTGGATAATCTTCCTCGCCCTGGTCGTACACCAACTCTCAGCCAGCGACAGCATCGCACAATCATCTGGGCAGTCAAATCCAACCGGAAAATAACCAGATCAGATTTCAGGGATTATTATGCGCCGGGTATTTCTCTCTCTACTGGTAACACCCACTTCCTTGCACTCATTTGAGTGATAGAATATGATTCTCTAACAAATTTATAGTTGATAGAATACTCAGAGAAGCCAATATCAAGAAATGGCTAGCCAAACTAAGACCAAAGCTCCAGCCTGTACATATTGCTAAAAGATTAGACTGGGCTAAGACTCATAAGGATTGGACTGCTGAGGATTTTGAGAGGGTCATTTGGAGTGATGAGTGTAGTGTGGAGAAATCCAAGGATCCTAGGCAGCAGTGGGTTTTCAGAGAACCTAGGGAGCAGTGGCTAGCAGACTGTGTTCATTCAGAGGAAAAGGATAAGGGAATTTCACTGATGGTGTGGGGGTACTTTTGGGGGAAGAGAAAAGGTCTGAGTCCCTTGGTTTCTATCACCCAAAATGTCAATAAGATCAGGTATGTTAGGCTCTTGAGAAGACATCTTTTTCCTGTTATTCATCAGATGATTTCCTTTGGTATGCAACTTGAAGATATTTTTTTTCAGCAAGACAATGCTCCTGTTCACAAGGCTTATAGTATTATGGCTTAGTTTGAGAGGAATTGTATTGAATTGGTGGACTATCCCCAATACTCCCCTGATTTAAATCCTATTGAGCATGTATGGGTTGAGCTTAAAAAGCGATTGTACCAGCAGTATCCAAGGATTGGAGATACCCCAGGAGGAAAAGAAGCTGTTAAGAAGAGACTTGCACAAGTGTTACCTTTGGTTTGGGAGACAATTCCTAAGGAGTTTTTTGAAAAGTTGTGGAAATCAATGCCTGATAGAGTAGCTGCAGTATTGGAAGCAAGGGGTGGTTATACAAAGTATTAGCTAGTTTTATTTATTATTTTGTTCCTCTAAAATATAAACAGTAGTTCATTGATAATTAACTGTTGATCGTTGAGGGTTGATCATTGAGGATTGATCGTTGAGGATTGATCGTTGAGGATTGATCGCGCGCCGTTGACAACCCCACCGGTCCCACCGGTCCCATGGCACAACCGCAATTAAACATGTCTCAGATCATGAACACTTCTGACGAGGCACTGTATGTTATTCCACAAGCGTGTTATAGGACCTCTAAGCCTATGCTTTGTTGATCAGGGCAAAAGAGATCTTGGAGAAAAAAATTAGCGGCTTTGGGTTTCTTAACGAATTATGTACCGTACTGTACTCGAGTACCGGAAGTGTGCCACGGGGTTTTTTTTTGGTTTCAATTATTTTGTTTTTGTCATGTGCTCGGGTAATCACAAACCTTTCGATCCCTTGCGCGGTGGTCTGAGGCAGTTAGTTTCGCATCGGTGCAGGTTGGGCCCACTCGGGTATTGATGGACGTTGGTGATGAGATGGGCAGGGGTCTAAGGTCCGGGCACAATACACCACCTGAAGTAAAAATTAATTTAATTTGGTACTGTACAAGTAGGCTTGATGCTACTTGTAGAAAGGGCGACAAGCTAATCCCCGCCCGTCTCATAACCAACGCCCATACGAGTACTCGAGTGCCACTGCGCCAGTGGATTGGCAGGATTTTAGCTCTGCGATGTCACCAATGCTTTGCCGACCCCAGGAGCTCCTTGTCCGAAGATCACCCCTTTAACCAAATAGGCCTAGCTTGTACCCAATCCGGCATTGGCTTGCCTTAAAAATCTGATTCACTGTTCCAGACCGCCTAAGGGATACGGTTTTCTTTTTCCTTTTCTGTTAAATCCATGGTTTGTTCATGGCTCACTCTGGGGAGGTCGGTGGCGTGCGCCCTGAGGTATGGCCTAAAAACCCTTGTCACAAAAGAAACTTCTCATCACTCACATATGATACTTGTACACAACAAATAAACGATAAAATCAAACCATTCCAAACTTTAATGAAAACATCATCAAACTCACGACGCCGAATTGGCGAACCTGGTAAATGGAACACCCCCCATCGCCACCGGGAAATTTATCCCGTTCTTCAAGGCATACGAAGACCTAAGGGATACGGTATGGGTGCTCTACTCGTACAAGTACTGTCCAAGTATCGATTAATAGCAGTTTTCCTTGTTTTAATTAAGGTCTAGCGAAAATAAAAATCCCACGTGGGGTATCATATCTTGATATTTGTGCTGTACGAATAGCCAGTACGGTACTGTACCATAATCATTGGGGGTTTTGTTCTTACACCAATTAACCCCCGCACCTGCGAGCGACCATCCCCCCCCATCACTTACCCCCCCCTATTACCGTACATTCCCGAGGATGAACCGCTTTAGTAACTAACATCCGCTTAGCACTAACGACGGGGTCATCTATCAGACCTGGAACCGAGGGCAGAACAGTAAGTATATTCGGGAAGAGGTATCGCGACTCCATGGTTCGATTTTGGAGGGTTGATTGGCGGCGTGGGGACATGGCTACCCAATCTTCACCTAGGAGTCTTAACCGTCCCCTGTGTACTCGTACAGTACCCCATTTTGTTGAAGGATTAGGATTGAAAACTCGCAGGGTTCCCGATGTTTGCCACTCTTCGCGACAACTGTCAATTGACAGGGATCTAGACGGGGCGTGCCCCACATTAGTCATACTAGTATGTTCTCTCCGAATAGTTAGATAGTAACGGTCATGCAAGCCAGATCACCACATTTTCCTCAGCTACTTCGACCCCGGGACTTAGTCTGGATCTGCGCACAGAAAGTTCACAGCTACTCTGGTACCGCTACAGATACCTATACAATTTCTACACCCAACTCAAATTTTGGATAGAATGTCATGACCCAGGCAACAAATATGCAATCAATCAACATCGGCGACGTCAATACCAACTCCTACAACATTACAAGCAGCTTCAACAACACTTTCTATAGCTCCGATGAGGAAGCGCAGATTATGCGTTAGCTCTCACCTCTTGAACCAAACAACAGACATCAAGGAGTGAGCAGTGAGCGATTCGATGGCGTTGGAGATTGGATTTTGGAAACAAGAGAGTTTCGGGAATGGATGAGTGGCGAGGGCGGAGCCGATAACGGGGTCCTGTTCTGCAGCGGGAACCCAGGGGTGGGCAAGACGTATTTGAGGTAGGTGGCGGGATTCTTTAGAAGGAGCGAGTATCACTGACGGTTTGGAAAACTAGTTCTCTGGTTATCGATAGCCTGTGCGATCAGACAAAGGCCAAAGATATCGTTGTTACATGCCTCTACTGCGATTACCTTACCCAACAGGAGCAGACCGTCACTAAGATAGTGGGAGCCATCCTGAAGCAGCTAGTGGGGAGAGGGGGAATCCCGAATAATATACTGGGGGCTTTTCGGGAGGCGAAGGGGCAAGTTGGTGGTAGAGGGCTGCGGCTTCCGAATGTGATGGAAATGTTAAGGATAGCTATTGCTTCGCTACCTCGGGTTTCTATCTGTATCGATGCGCTGGACGAATGTTTGCCGAAGCATCTGACCGAGCTTCTGAAGTCGCTAAGAGATATCGTTCGGGAGTTCCCTACAACGCGGATATTCCTCACCAGGAGGCCCTATGTCAAGGAAAAAATTCAAAGAAACTTCGCTCAAGCGATTGCGGTACCCATCACTCCAAACACTAGCGATATCACGAACTATCTCGAGAAGAGGCTCGACAGCGACAGCGAACCAGAGGCGATGAACGATAATTTACGGGTGGATATTACTAATACTATATGTGAAAGGTTTTGGGCACATGTGCGTAAGCTGTTTTAGCTTTCTAATCTATCGGTGGCAGATACTGACAAGCGACTACGTGCATACTACTCCTTGTTTCGCTATACATCGATGCTATCCTGGGAGAGGTCATAATTTCTCGGAGAAGGAAGAAACTCAAAGAAATGACAAAAGGCAATAGGCTGAGCGATGCCTACACAGCAACTCTCGCCCGGCTGAAGGCGCAAAGGGGGGATAAATCAATACTCGGAATGAAAGTCCTGATGTGGGTGTTGTAGTCAGAAAGGCCACTACGGGATGATGAGCTTTGCTGTGCCTTAGGAGTGGAAGTGGGAACTGCAAATCTGGACCGTGAGAACATTCCTGCCTTACAGATACTCTTAGCGTCATCTCTAGGTCTTGTCACGATCGAGGCGTCTTCGCGCACTGTCCGTCCAGCGCACTTTACTCTGCAGGAGCATCTCACTAACCATCCAAACCTATTCGATAGTCCCCACTCAACAATTGCGGAGGCTTGCTTGACGTACCTCAATTATGGAGATGTCCGGCATCTTTCACCAGCCCTCCACTTGGCCCCTCCAACCTTCCCTTTTCTAGAATATGCTTCTTGTTACTGGGGGAAGCACGCAAGAAGGGGGATTACGGATATTGCGAAAATGCTTGCGCTGAGGCTTCTCGAAAGATTTGATGAGCATATATCTGCTCAAATATTGCTATTGCGCTACAATCGAGACCGACTCTTGGGCCCGTATTTTCATACGCCGGAAGGACCTAAAGGATTTTCAGGACTCCACGCTGTTGCCTTTTTTGGGATTGTGGATATAGTCATTGATTATTGGGAATGAAGGAATGGGATGTTAACGCAACCGATGGTGCGGGGAGTACGGCTCTCGCATGGGCGGCTATCGGAGGGTATGAGAGGGTGGTACAGGCGCTCTTGGAACGGGAGGATATCATTCCCGACCAGGCAGACACTCGATATGGTCAAACGCCGCTCTCGTGGGCGGCTGAGTACGGGAATGAGAGGGTAGTAAGGATTCTTTTGGAACGAGATGATGTCAACCCGAATGCGGTAGACACTGCAGAAGGGCGAACGCCACTCTTGTCGGCGGCTCTGATCGGCTATGAGGCCATAGTCGCGTTACTTTTGGAACGGACTGATGTCGATCCGAATAAGGCAGACGCCGACAAAGGCCGGACGCCCCTCGGGTGGGCGACTGCGGAGGGACATGAAGGGATTGTGAGGGTGCTTTTGCAACGCGGGGATGTCAACCCAGATACGGTAGACACCGTAGAAGGCCGGACGCCGCTCACGTGGGCGACTGCGGGGGGGTATCGCCGGATTGTAGACCTGTTTTTGCAACGCGAGGATGTTGATAAAAAAAATACGATAGACATCCGATCTGGGCAGACACCACTCTCGTCACCCGCTGGCCCCCGACATGTGGAGCCAGGAAAGTTGCATATGGAGCCAGGAGATACCAATCCCGATGCGGGAGAGCCCGATTATGGCCAGAAACCACTCCCGCGGGCTGCTGTAAGCGGGCCCGAGGGAGCTGTGAACATGGTTTTAGGAAAAGGGTGTCAATCCCCACCACGCAGACACTGGTCACACCCCGCTCTCGAGTGCCGCTGCGAGTGGGAGTGAGGGGCTAGTAAGGATGCTTTTGCAAGAAAATGATATCAATCCCAATCCGAGAGATACCGAAAGCGGCCGGACACCACTCGTGTGGGCTGCTGCAAGAGGTCATGAAGGCGTAGTAAAGTCGCTTTTGGAACGCGAGGATGTCAATCCCAATACGGCAGACACCAAATTTGGCGCCACACCACTCTCGCGGGCGGCTACTCTCGGGTGTGAGGGTGTAGTAATGATACTATTGGAACGACGGGACGTCAATCTTAACCAAGGAGACACCAAATCTGGCCGTGCACCACTCTCGTGGGCAGCTGTGTGCGGGTATGACGCGATAGCAAAAATGCTTTTACAACAACAGGATGTCGATCCAAATTCAGTGGACACCGAATATGGCCGCACACCCCTCTCTTGGGCAGCTAAACGCGGTCACGAGGGCATAGTAACGATGCTTTTAGAGCGGAAGGATGTTCTCACCATCCTACTAGATAACGAGGACCAAACTCCACTATCGTTGGCTCTCGCAGGTGGGCACGATGCAATAGTGCGAGTCCTACGGGATCGCGGTAGTGCCAATCCCGATACAGTAGTCCATGCAGGCCGGGCGCCATCTCCACCGTCCACTTGGCATGTGGATGAGCGTTTGTTGGATACGCAATCTAGAGGTGATAATCCTAACTCCCACCTCACAGACCTTGGTGCCCAGCATACACACCCACCAGCAAACCCCGATGCGCAGAAATATATATTGGGTCTCGCTCACGCCGTTTCCGAGTCTATAGATAGCGGCCGACCCCCGGCTGTCTCGACCCCGCTCGCGCCCCCTCAAGATGTTGTTGCACCATCCAGTAAAAAATTACCACCCATCCTAGCGCCAGATCAACCCTCCTGTATCCTTTTCTACCGCTATTTTATCATCGCCTTTCTCATTTGTCTTTTAGCCTTCCTTGTTTGGATCGCTCCTTCTCCGTTACCATACATATTCCCATAACACAAATCATTGGCCACGAGGGATTAGCTAAGGCAGACCTCCGTCAACTTAACTGAAAATACCCTTTTCTTTTCGATAACGATGTTTCCTGATTTCAACTTGTTCTTGGTTATTTATCTGTATTTGCCTTTTCTCTCTCTTCCCTTTCGTTGCCTTTTGCTTCCTTGCAGTTTTGGTTAGACTTGGTCCTATCTTTCTGTCTCATGTTCTTCTTTCTTACCATTCCTCAAAGCTTGCTCTTTGTTTATCCCCTAGCGTCGTTTAGTACGGCCTCCGATGGGTACAGCCAAATGTATATGAGTAGAGAGTAATTTTGAGGAAGTCCGTCATGTAGTTGCAGGTAGCGAATCCACCTCCTCCAGTACTTTCGCTCATTATCGCCCAATGGCCGCGATCGGAACATTTTTGCGGGCTATCTACTTTGGAGCCAGTACAGTGCCAATAGTTCCGCTGTATCACCTCGGAGGCTACCGGTACCCGGGCTGCTTGAATTTAAACCCTAACCCTAGCTTACCGGCAATATGCGTTTTTAATACCAGAAAACGACCGTGGTTGTATCACCCGGAGCGCGGAGGGGTTGTCGCAGTGCGACCCTCAGAATTTACAGAGGAGTTATATGGTGCAAAGTGACACAAACCGGGTCCTCCAAACAGGCCAAATGCGATCTTGAACTAGTCAATCATAAGAGCAAATATTTTCAAAAAAAAATGTAGGCGATAAAGCCATTCAGAAGGAGAAGAGGGCCTACATTTTTTTAAATTTAATTAATGTCATAGGAAAAAGTAGTTCAAGATTGAAAAGTGGAAATTTTGGTGAGAGTGAAACAAGTGATAGAATCTAATTTACCTACTGACAGACTGAAAAATACTGTAGAGTATAAATGACTCTGACATAGAAATAATCAGTGATTAGTATGACAGGCATAAAAAATTCTAATTCTGGTTAATCCTCTATTCTACACATTTCCCTTAACATGTTATTTCATCTTACTCATCATGTCTTGGCAATTATTGGCCCAAACCCGATCGGTTACAACAGAATTGCCCTTTCACCGGAGGACCCGCCTTTAGGCACTTTGCACCATACCCCACGCCGCAGCAGGTAAAAAATGGCCACGATAACCCCTACTGTTGCGATACTTCGCGCCTTTTTTTTTTTTTCAACACTTCTCGGCACGCTTGCCCCCCAGTCCCGGTAAACCACCGTATCCAAGAACACGGTCCTGACCTGCACGATTGAGCCGCGTTTTGGGGTCTCGTGGAAGAGAGATAAGCGATTACGGTAATACGGTAATGCCCTGTACCGTGCAGAGAATGGGGATAAGCGAAACAATTGCTCGTGGTGAGCAAAGCGATATTGAGTCTACCGGTACTCGCCTTAAAGCTTAGCCGGCCCGCAGGGAGTCTGTCCGAGCATCTCAAATCACTATCGAAACTCAAAACTCAAAATTCACAACTTTCCATACCGTTGTTTATTTCCTGTCTTTCCTCCTCCTCCTCCTCCGCCTCAATTACTGGACTACAGTACAGTACCGTACTAGTACTGTACTTCTCCTTCCAACTGCATCCCCCATCTGCCGGCTGATGGGCGACGGCTGTAACAATGACGGGTGCTGCAAGGGTCTGCCCCATCACCACTCCTTCACCCTCATGTCCTTTCCACCTCCATTCGCTGATCTCGGACAAACACCTTGCTACTGTGCTTAGGTAATACGTTAGTTTTGTTAACCGAACATCACGATGCAACCGGATGTGCTCACTACAAAAGAATACCGGTAATTGAAGATAGGAGAAATACATAATTAAAACCAACCCTTTGCATACTGGTCATCTGCCTTAATAATTGCCTTGGTTCTGTCGTCTGGTAGAAGTACCGTACCGGTATGGTAGGTTCGGGAGTGGGAGGCAAGGTTGCGACGTTGAGTGATCGAGCGGTGCCCCCGGCACCAAATGTTCCGTTAATTATGCTACACCTACAGTACTACACGTAGTAACGCACCGGCAAAATAGGTCCGCCAGGCGGGTGATGCCGTTAAAGCCACAAGGATCCGTGCTGCAGTGTCGCCTCGGTCCCCGCCTTTGCCACCCGAATACCTCAGCTCCACTGCAAGCAGCACTAGCGCTAATAGCTAATACTCGAGTACTAGTAGAAGCCACAAGGATGTATGGTGAGGGACGTCTGTAGCCGGAGTGGGCGGACATTCATCACGGCTTAGCAATAGTAAGTTAATATGCCAAGCGGTAGACTTAATAGAGGTTATTCTCTTGGCAAACATCCATTAACTAACTGTGCCAAGAAAATTAACAGAAATTAACATGCTCCGGACATTCCCCAAAAGTTCACCTAGTTTTAAACCCTTATAACTCCATGAAAACTTGTGGTATTTTCATTTTCTCTCTATTAATGTGTAGAGGACCTCCTACTGTATCATCTAATAGAGCTATAATTCTCACTAGAGCGGTTGTTGAAACGCCTTTGCGGCTCGAAGTTGAGCAATAATTTCTTGGCAAATTACTCCGGCTACAGAAGTCCCTCACCATAGCGGGAAAAGGAACGGTATGATACCGGTACCCTGGCACGTGCCTGGCTGAGGATAACCAACTCTCCTTGTAAGGATTAGTGGCGCTCGGTGAGCCTAGGGGAAGCGTGGGGCCCACCAATATCCTAACCGAAAAAAAAGGTCCCTATTACAAAAAATTCACCTAAGATAAATCAAGTGCAAGCTCTCAGGTTTTTCCGTGCGAATGAGACAGTCTACAGTAGTGATCCATTCTTTCATTGCGGCCCGCTGGTACTAGTGCCCGGTAGGACTCTGGTCCCAGCGAGCTGGAGACACCGGTAGGCGGAATGGAACCGACCCGAATTTTCTCAAATATCTCCCACTTGCTGTACGCAGCAGCTCAGAAATTTTACTAGTACAATGAATTTCCAATACTTGACTAATTTCGAAAGATTCTTTGAACCCTTTGGTAATCTATTTGAGTGATGGTCACTCAGGACTCCTACTCTGTACTTGTTGCGTTTGGGCTTTTTTTTTTCTTCTTTCAAGGCAATTAGCGCTAGCCGGCTGTCGGAGTGATAAGAAACTAATTGGGAGAGGGGAAAGGGGAGAGTGAGGCCGAAGGTATTGTCTACGACTTTTAATATTTAAGTTGGGAAAGCGACAAAGAGTGCCGCCAGCCAGGGGACTGTACAAGTAGGCCTGTGATGCGAATAGTGGGTAAAATCATGTATTTAATGACAACCCCTTTTTCCGAGATAGGTTAGGCATATAACAATGACATTCCCAGTAGATCATAGATGAGCCGCATAGCCGAATTCGATAAAGGATGTAAGGTACTCGAGTGCGGTAAAAGAAAGATCCGGGACTTTTGAACACTGTACTGGAGTACAGTACTACGTTGCTCACCCGGGGGGGGGGGGTCGGAAAAATTTTGTTACAACGTTAGGTTCCTTGGTAGGGGATTCGGTGTATTGCTGCCAGTGGAAGACTAGGCATATTCTAGTACTCTACGAGTAGTATAGTACCGAGTTCATGGTCATCCGTTAGTGGAACACGCTCGAACTGCAAGAATTTCTACCGTATTGCTGGGGGCGCCGCCCCCCCGGGGTTCCTGGGAAAGCCAAGCAGGATAAGTTAGCACTTATGGTTGGGATTACTTGGCCACCGTCCCTCTCGTGAAAACCTCACGCTTTTCTCCGCCAGTTGCATGATACGTTCGCTAGTTCTAAGACTCTAGCTCCGCTAGATTAATGCCCTCTCTCGAGGAGCACCCACACGACGCACAGATGGCCGGGAGTGGCTCCCCAAGTTAATAGTGAACCAGTATTGCCGATGTGTCTGAGGTTGGCATCTAAACCAGAACCTCACCTGAAAGAAATCCTGCAGCCGCAGAATGAATTCAGTTTAGACCTGAAGGCTGGGTGACGACGAATTTTAGCAGTGAAGCTGGGGAGGTACGATGCGGATTTCCCCAACGATCAGATTCGCATTGACGACAAGAGTAGCATCGAAGAACGCGGTGAGCGGAGAAAATCCGGGGCAATCGTTCATTCCCGAAACTATACGATACGATACAAGCGCACTCCTACCCAGCGGACAATTCATTAGAAAACCTCGGTGATCTGATATCAGGCCGGTCGATAGAAGAAATGCGATGAAAATCTGGGGAGAAGATGACACCATTCGACGCCGGATCACTTGGCGGGATGTGGGGTGAGATATGTCTCATATTAGTAATGAGGCCTCCCCAGGTGATTGGATGGCAATGGCCACACAGGCCAGATCGCCTCGTTTTCTTCTTCAGCGACCGGTACTGGACCTCGACCTCGTGAAAGGATTCTGGATCAGGTCTCCGAATGTTTGGAAAACACTCGACACCCCTACAAATTCCTGTGCTATTTCTGCATTCAAGCAACACTCGGGATACAGTATCAGGGCCCGGAATACAGGCATGCAATCAGTTAACTTTGGGGACGGCAATGCCAACTGCGGCAACATAACAAGTAGTTTCAACGTCTATAAGTCCGATGAGGATGCACGGATTCTGCGCTGGCTCTCGCCACTTGAGCCAAACAACAGACATCAAGGCGTGCGCAACGATCGATTTGATGGTGTTGGAGATTGGTTTTTGGAAACAAGCGAGTTTCGGGAGTGGAGAAGTAGCGAGGGTGGAGGCGATGGGGCAGTCTTGTTTTGCAGCGGGAATCCCGGAGTGGGAAAAACTTGTCTGAGGTAGGTGCAGAGGTTCTTCGAGGGAAGCGAGTGCGGCTGACAGCTAGAAATACTAGTTCTCTAGTGATCGACCGGCTATGCGATCAGGCAAAGAAGAAAGATATCGCGGTTGCCTGCTTCTACTGCGACTATAAAGCCCAGCAAGAGCAGACTACCACCAGCATGGTGGGGGCGATTCTAAAACAGCTGGTAGGCAGGAAGGACATCCCGGATTATGTACGCGAGGCGTTCCAAGAAGCAAAGAAGGAGATTGGGGGTAGAGGGTTGCGACTTGCCGATCTGATGGGAATGCTGAGGATCGCCATTGCTTCGATACATCAGGCCTTCATCTGTATCGATGCCTTGGACGAATGCTTAGCACAGCATCTTCCACAACTCCTAGAATCGCTAAGAGATATTGTTCGGGAGTCACCAGGGGTGCGGATATTCCTCACCGGGAGGCCCCACATAAGAGAAGAGATTCAAAGATATTTCACCCAGGCGGTTGTGGTACCCGTCAGTCCCAACGATAATGATATCAGGAGCTATGTCGAGCGGAGGTTAGACAGAGATGCCGAACATGAGGCAATGAACGATGAATTGAGGGGGGATATTGTTAGAACTATCATGGAAAAGATATCGGATATGTGGGTAGCAGCATGTAGAATCCCCCCCCCTTCAATGATGTGTACTGAGTAGCGACCACGTGTAGATTTTTACTTGTTTCTCTAAATATGGATGCCATTCTGGGAGAGCTGACCATTCGTCAGAGAAGAAAGAAGCTGGAGGAGATGGCAAAAGGCAACGGCCTAAGCGACGCCTACACGGCAACATTAGCCCGACTAAAAGCGCAGAAGGGAAACAAATCAGTACTCGGATTGAAGGTCCTGATGTGGGTATTGTACTCACAGCGGCCATTACAAGCGGAGGAGCTCCGTCACGCTTTAGGGGTGGAGTTAGGAACTACGGACCTTGATGCCGAAAACGCTCCTGCCCTACGGACACTCGTCGCCGCTTCCCTGGGTTTGGTCACGGTGGAAGCGTCTTCGTCCACTGTCCGACTCGTGCACTTTACACTGCAAGAACATCTCACCAATGATCCTACCCTATTCCCTACTCCGCACTCAGCAATTGCCGAAATTTGCTTGACATACCTCAATTTTCGAAGTGTCCGTGATGTTCCGCCGACTGTTTATTCGGCACCGTCAACAATGCCCCTTCTGGGATATGCCGCTTGCTTCTGGGGGGAGCATTCAGCAAAGGGTATGACGGACAATGTGAAAAGTCTTGCGCTAAGGCTTCTCGATGGATTTGATAAGCATATTGCTGCTCAGCTAATGTTGTTGCGCTCTAATCGCGATAGCCACAACACCCCTTATTTTAGCAGGGAGGGAGGACCTAAGGGATTTACAGGGCTCCACTGTGTAGCATTTCTCGGGCTTGTGGAGATCGCTGCCGCTGTATTGGCTGCGAAGGAGCGGGATATTAATGTCACTGACAGCATGGGTCTCACTGTTCTCATATGGGCGGCTATCCGAGGAATGGAGGAGCTCGTAAAGCTGCTGTTGGAACGAGAGGCTGTCAATCCAGATAAGGTAGACACCGCATATGGTCGATCTCCACTCTCATGGGCAGCTAAGCACGGGAGTGAGGGGGTAGTGAAGATACTTTTGCAACGAGAAGATGTTAATCCTGATCTGGTAGACAGTCAGGGCTATAGCTCGCTTTCGTGGGCGGCTTCGAACGGGCATCAGGGGATATTAAAGATGCTTTTGGAACGAAAGGATGTCAATCCGGACCAGGCAGACACCAAATATGGCCGGACGCCACTCTCGCGAGGCCGCTTTGAACGGACATGAAGGGGTAGTAAAGATGCTCTTGGAACGAGAGGATGTCGATCCGAACCATGCAGACACCGAATATGGCCGGACGCCACTCTCGTGGGCGGC
>LN890997.1:102700-125516 GCA_900010015.1 Tuber aestivum | reverse complement strand
GCTTTGAATCTGCATGAGGGGGTACTGAAGATACTTTTAGAGCGAAAGGATGTCAATCCAGACCAGGCTGACACCAAATATGGCCGGACGCCACTCTCGTGGGCGGCTTCGAACGGGCATGAGGGGGTAATAAAGATGCTTTTGGAACGAAAGGATGTCAATCCGGTCCAGGCAGACACCAGATATGGCCGGACGCCACTCTCGTGGGCGGCTTCGACCGGGAATGAGGGGGTAGTAAAGATTCTTTTGGAACGAAAGGATGTCGATCCGGACCAGGCAGACATCAAATATGGCGTGACGCCACTCTCATGGGCGGCTAAGAACGGACATGAGGGGGTAGTAAAGATCCTGTTGGAACAAAAGGATGTCAATCCCGACCAGGCAGACACTCTTTATGGCCAGACACCACTTTCGTGTGCCGCTCAGAGGGGGCACGAAGGGGTAGTAAGGGTGCTTTTGCAGAGACTGGATCTTAATCCCAATACCGTGGAGACTAAATACGGCCGGACAGCACTTTCTCAGGCGGTTAAACGAGGATATGAGGGCGTAGTAAAAATTCTTCTAGAACGGGAAGATGTCCTCACCACCATGGCGGATAACAAAGGCCAAACAGCATTGTCATTGGCGGTTTCTGGGGGACATCATAGAATTGCAAAAATCCTACAGGAGCGTGACAATCTCGATTCCGACACTGTAGATCCCGCCGGCCAGCCATCGGCCCTACCGTTCACTGAGCGTGTGGATTAGGATGTGGTGGAGATGCAATCTGCAGCTGCAGCTCCTAATCCCAACATCGCAGACCTTGACTCCCAACCTGCGCTCCCATCCGCCTACCCAGATGAGCCCGAAGCCTTACCTGACCTCAACAACGCCGTTTCTGAATCTACACCTTGCGGTCTCTCCTCATCTGAATCGCCTACATCACCACAGCCCCTTTCCATATCTCATCTAAACCCTCCGCATTCCCCAATTGGTGCAGACACTCACCCCAACCGCGCTCGGTCAATCCTCTCAATTCTGTTGAGTCGGTATTTTCTTATTGTCTTTCTCATTTGTCTCTTGGCTCTTCTTGTCTGCATACTTCCATCCTCGTTTCTGGACATGTCCTCATTCCATAAATAATCACAGAGTGCGACATCAGTGCGGGCAAATATCCATCTAGTCAGCTGTAAATAGGTTTCATAAACGGTGCTTTCTTTTTTTTTTTTACAAGTCCCAAGCATTTATTAACTCTTTATCCCCTATTTCCTTCTTCCCCCCTTCCTTCCTTGTCGTTCCGCTCAGACTTAGTCCACTGTTGTTCCTTTCTCCCCATTAACTTACCTTTGTACTATTCGTTAATACTCAACCCCTGTCTTCCGCGCACCGCCGTACAACCCGGCACTTCACGTGCGTCAGCAGCGAGCGACCTTTATTGTTGGAAATGGCGAGATGCTGTTCGGCATACTCGCACTTTTCCCTACCCCCCAATACCCCCACTACCCTCCCCCTTCCTCATTCCCTTATCCCCCCCCCTTTCCCTTCCCGCATAGTTTGCTTGTTTGTTTGTATGTTTTTTTAGAAGAGCGCTGCTGCCGTGTCGCGGGAGATAGCGCACAGTGGAGCGCAGAGGAGCACGGCGGAAGGCATATGGCGGAGGAGCACCTCGGAAAAGCGCGAGTTTGTTCTTTTCTTTGTTAGCTTTTCTTGTTTGCGCAAATACGGGGGGCTTACCTGGTGGAGGGGAGGTGTGAGTTTGTCTTTCCTTTGTCAGTTTGTGTTTGCGCGAATATGGGGGAAGGGGAGAACGTACCTGATGGGGGGGTCGGAAGTTTGCCGGTTTGTCGTTTTGTCGCGCAGTGATGATATATGCTTGTCTTTTCCGTTGATGTTAGTTAAGACATGCAAGCACGATAGTGAAAGAGTGAGAGTATGAGAAGAGAACAGTTTTCACCGGCTGCGAATGTTATGATATTAAATGTGAGTTGAGCGATCCCCTCACGTGTGTGAGCTTGGCGTTTCGTTTCACAGCCGGTCACTCGGCTAGTTACCCGATTGACCCGTTGCCATGGACCCCACGAACCCCTGTTCGTTCGCCATTGCCTCCACCCTTTTCGCTGCTCGTTCAAAATTTATCACCCCCGCCCTATCCCACATGCACAACCACCTAGCTAGCCTGTCCAGTAATTGCTGTCAATGCCGCACAGCCACCGCCAGCTGACCTCGGCACAGATAAGCTATCATATATCATAGTTCTCCATTACCACCACTAGTTCTAGCGCCATCCGAGTGTGCCCAAGCCTCTAAATACAACCCTAACCCTAAATTATTGAAAATGTTTCCTGGGATCATAGCCGCAATAGTGACTGGTGCCAGCAAGGGAGAGACAGGAGGCGCATTTGCTGCGGTGCAGTCTACGGCAGGCACTAACTGTATAGAGGGGTATCCCCCACGTGGAGACGTCAAAAATTGACCAAGCACCAATGAGAGAGTACGACCCTTCTTCTACTTCTACGGAGGTACAGCTCCTAAGTTTTGTATGTTCCACAAGCAAGGGTGTTTGGCTGGCTGTACTTGTAGGTACCTAATGCGAATTGGGAAAGCTTGAGCCCAGATTAGGACATTTTCAGTGGAAATTGCCCAATTCGCCGCCAACACCCGCGCTAGCTCAGCACCCCTGGCTTGTAGAACATACAAAACTTAGGTGCTGTACCTCCGTGCGCTGTTTGGAATAATTACCGCGCTAGCGCGGGAGGAATGGGTTTTTGATATTACTTTGGGTTAGGAAGAGGAGTAGATAACAGGCCGGATAAAGCAGTATTGTATCTAGTGGGTGCTTTTGCTCTGGCACATCGCACCCGTTGGAAGAACCTTTAGACGAGTAATCAAAATTACTATCGTACGTTAGCATACAGCAATTAACCGAACATTTGGCGCGGGTGGCAACGCTCGATTATTCAACATTGAAGCCTTGCCTCCCACATCCCAATCCATCATACCTGTACCGGAATACAGAATCGAGGCAACCATTGAGGTAGATGGTAGATATACAAAACGTTAATTGTAATGATATATTTATTCTACTCTCAAACATTTTCTTGTTGTTCCGGTAGTCATCAATTGGGAGGTTGAGTGTTCAGACAGGTGTCTGTACTTGGGGTGTGCGCAAAGTTCCTTACAACCCGTGGTGGGACCTCGCCGAGGGGGGATCACCCAATCAATGCCCTTGGAGTCTTTGGCGGTTAGGCTTCATGTCCTTGGGATTAGGCGAGTAGGCCTTTTCCATCCTTTTTCCATCGGTTCCGTCGGCGGTTTTTCGGTCCGGTGAGGAGGCCGGGGTCCCGTACCCGGCCTGACGATTTGGTTAGATTTGGCGGGATCCATTTCGATGGGTTTCGTTGTTTCTGTGCTCGCTTATGAGCGTGCGGGGCAGGTGGAGGAATGGGGCCCACGATGATGATTGTGGCAGTGCGGTGGCGTCGAAGAAGGCGCCTGAGCCACGTGGCGGATTGTGGCTGAGCCCGGCTGTCGCTTGTCGGTTGGGATTGGGTATTTGGGGGTGGTGCCTGTGAGGGCGTAATGATGGGGAAGGAGACAAGCAATCGGCTTATTCAGAGGGCCTTTTGGCAGCGTCCGTGTCTCATGAAATTGTTTAGTTTGGTAAATTTTTTTTTGTTTTATTTAATTTTTTGGGTTTGGAGGAGGGGGTTTTTCGTGTGGGACCGGGTTACGGCCATGACTCCCTGGCTTTTGCCTACAAGTTGTGCGGGTGGTACAGTCCCAGATGTACTGTGGTTTCGCCGGTTGTTTTCTGGTTGGCTTGCCTGGTGGAACGCAATGCCGTGGGGAGAGAGCCTGGATTGGAATGCTTCCCTTCGCTCGTAGTGAATAAATTTTATATTAATGCTCATAAGTCTGTAGAAAACTGGTGTGATTGGTCAAAATTAGGCGGGTGCAACGCGAATTATGTAGCAGAATAGCCGATTGCGATAATTTCTGGTGAAGGGAAAAAGTCTGTACAACTCTTGGGCCAGCGGCTGGAGCCTACACCATTATCTGAGTGCGATAGAAGGCCTTTAAACCAACTGGAGGGGTTCCACAGATTTACCCTTCACCCCCGATATGGTTGCACCGTGGTGTTCGGTTAATTATGCTAAAGTACGGTACCGTACTCGAGTAAGTTACTCGAGTACTATACATCTGAAACCACCCTACAAAACCCGCCCCCTCAAATAACTGCTCAGTACCACACTCCCCCACCTTGCAATCCTACTCGTACTCGCAACATCCCGAACCAGCCTCTCATACATCTCCGAAAATGGAAAGCCTCCAATGAGCACCTACTCGGTTTACCGGCCTCCCCCAGCCTTGATCTACCTGATGTCCGGTGAACCGGGGAAACGAGAACGTTCTCCCCCGCGTCTTGCTTCGCAGGCTCCTGGGAGCCGGGGTAGGCCAGTGTACCGGGAGGGGGGTTGGTGATAGGGAGGGAGAGGGGGTGGTACGAGGCTTTCCACGGGTAGCAACTCTCGGCCCACTGAGACTATTTAAACTTAAAAGCTGTGACTTTATGTTGACAGCTTTCACCATGACCACGCGTTGTGCTAAGGATAAATCAACCAATACAATTGAGCAATGGAAATCGGCAGTGGAAATAACTCTGAGGACATCTTTTGTTGCAATAGTTCGAGTGCGCGCTTCATTCCGAGAATTATTTTTTCCCCTGTTCAACAATATTCCAATAATCCCCTGCCTATATCGAGATACAAAAGGTAATTCACAATGCCCCAGACCGGCTTTAGGCGATGTGGATTGATGGAAGTCACGCAATTTGGTCCAATCGCTGCTATTTGATCCATTGTGTCAGCATCAGATAAGCTTAACAAGGAATTGGAAAAGAAGTTCGGGGGGGGAAGAACAAGGAAAAAAGAGGAAACAATGAAGAATTGAACAGAGTGGATCAAATTGAAGGAAGCGATAGAGAAAAATGGAGAAGAAAGAAAAAAGCAATAAGGAAAAGGTTTATCTAATAGGATTGGGTATAGGACCACACAAGAGATTGCGTGGCCCACCTATCCAACACGATATGATTAGGGAGATGTGGATGGAAAACAGAAACTAAAGGTTGAAAACAGACCGCTGGCTACCCTTTCAACACGTGGACCTTTAACACTGTCTTTGGAGGTGGACTAGCCCTTTTGGCGGACCACCCGTACTAGAGTACTCCGATTTTTGAACGCTTTTCTCAACATAAATTTATGGTCAGCAACTTTGAATACCCTTCCTGTAGGCAGGTGGTTCTAAGATGCCTTTTGACTGCCGCCTTTCCCGCCTGCTCTTTTCCCCTCCAACTGTTATCGCTACCCCTCGCTGCCATGCTGGATGGCCGGTTTTCTGTTTCCCTATATTCATTGTAGTATTTCTTCTACCGGGTTACTTGGTATGCTTTCTCCCGGTCGTTGGCTAATGTTTCGCAATCTACACACGGCAGGGTAAGATGGCTACTTAGCTCGACCCGGGAGTATCAACAGGTGATGCGAGGGTGTAACCGGAGGTCTACTTGGTGGTGGAAGCGAAGTTGCCCGGTGATACATTATTTTGGTCTATGCAATTGTCTTTTTCAACGGACATTCAGAATTGGAATGTGGAACACCTGAGGTTGGCATGCTATATGAGCAGCTACTATACCATTCTGTATGCCATTAGTTGTGCTTTTAGTTTCTGTGATGTATTTTGTGATGTGGTTTGCCAGGGTCATAGAGCGTTTCAAGATCCTGATAGGAGATGTAACTTTATGATATGGGCTGAATATCGAGTATAAAGTGCCCACTGACTTCAGTAAAGGATCCATATGGTAGGTGTGCCTCTTTTTGAAACAAATTGAATGATGTGGATGCCATTACTGATGAGGATTATTGTCGTAAGGAAAGTGAGAATGATTAAGCAAAGAAATTGGCCGCTATCCGGGGGTGTGGTGGGATCTGTATCGACCCGATGTGGCAGAGGTTACATTAACGTAGGCGGGGGGTCAACGAACAGAGGGGCTCAACGAACAGACCAAACAATACCACTGTTCGCCAAGAGCTTTCTAGTGTATTGTTCGCTGAACCCCCCTGTTCGTTGAGCCCGCGTCCATTTTACCTGTCGGATCACTACCAGAGTGCCTCCTAGTGCTGCGGAGGTCGAGATTTTAGTCCGCGATTTCCTTACGGCCTAGATAGGTTTTAATAACCACTTTGCTCCGCCGACATCAAGATATGTTGTTCCCCAAGTATGGCCACTGTACTCCACAACCAGTACGCCCTCGGAAAGCCCGCACACGACCGCGATAACTCCCAACTCAGCATACGGTCTGGGAATTATTTCAATTTAAACCTAGAAGCTCAGGAGTAACAGTCTTTTGTGGAGAAGCTGGAGGGCATGGTACGAATATTCGTGAGATGTAAATAGCAGGAGCAACAATAGTTAGCTCCCAGAACACCGAGATCGGAGGAGATCCACAGAATCAGTTATTAAAGAGACGATACAAGCGCACCCCCGCCCAGCCCCGATTTCATCAAAAGAATTTCAGCCATCTTATATCAACCCGATTAATGGAAGAGCTGCGATGAAAGACTTGGGAGATGTGAAAAGGTTGGATGCGGGAGTCACGTGGAAGGGGGCCGATATGTCACAAATTAGTAATTCAACCTCTCTGAGTGATTGGGCAATGATTGTCACACAAGCTACGATAGATCGCCCCCTCTTTCTTCAGCCCTTTGGACCTCGCAAAGCTGGCTGGATCACATCACGGAAGGCGTATGAACTGCGCGGCATCCCTACGAATTAATAACACTTTAGAAAGAATATCATGGAACAGACTACACACACACAAACGGTCAACATGGGTGACTGGAATGCCAACTGCAACAACATAATCGGTAGTTTCGTTAACTACTACTATAAGTCCGACGAGGATGCGCAGATTATGCATTGGCTCTCGCCATTGGAGCCAAACAACAGACATCAGGGCGTGTGCAACGAGCGGTTCGACGGTGTTGGTGATTGGTTTTTGGAAACAAGCGAGTTTCGTGAGTGGAGAAGTAGTGATGGTGGAGCCGATGGGGCTGTCCTGTTTTGCAGCGGGAATCCTGGAGCGGGGAAAACTTATCTGAGGTAGGTGCGGAAATTATTTGAAGGAAGCGAGTACGGCTGACAGCTGCAAACACTAGTTCCCTGGTGATAGACCGGCTATGCGATCAGGCAAAGAAGAAAGATATCGCGGTTGCCTGCTTCTACTGCGACTACAAAGCTCAGCAAGAGCAGACCACCGCCAACATGGTGGGGGCAATTCTAAAACAGCTGGTAGGGAGAAGGGACATCCCGGATTATGTACGCGAGGCGTTTCAAGAAGGGAAGATGGAGATTGGGGGTAGAAGGCTGCGACTTACCGAACTGATGGGAATACTGAGGATCGCCATTGCTTCGATACATCAGGCCTTCATCTGTATAGATGCCTTGGACGAATGCTTACCGAAGCACCTACCAGAACTCCTAGAATCCATGAGAGATATTGTTCGGGAGTCACCTGGGGTGCGGGTATTCCTCACCGGGAGGCCCCACATTAAAGAAGAGATTCAAAGATATTTCTCCCGGGCGGTTGTGGTACCCGTCAGTCCCAACGAAGGTGATATTAGGAGCTATGTCGAGCGGAGGCTAGACAGGGATGCCGAACACGAGGCAATGAATGCTGAATTGAGGGTGGATATTGTTAGAACTGTCGTTGAAAAGATATCAGATATGTGGGTAGCAGCATTTAGAATTCCCCCTTTATTGATGTGTACTGAGGAGCAACCACATGTAGATTTTTACTTGTTTCTCTATATATGGATGCCATTCTAGGAGAGCTGACCATTCGTCAGAGGAGAAAGAAGTTGGAAGAGATGGCAAAAGGCAACGGACTAAGCGACGCCTATACAACAACTCTAGCCCGACTAAAAGCGCAAAAGGGGAACAAATCAGTACTCGGATTGAAGGTCCTGATGTGGGTATTGTACTCACAACGGCCATTACAAGCGGAGGAGCTCCGTCACGCTTTAGGGGTGGAGTTAGGAACTACCGACCTTGATGCTGAAAACGCTCCTGCCCTACGGACACTCGTCGCCGCTTCCCTTGGTCTCGTCACGGTGGAAGCGCCTTCGTCCACTATCCGACTCGTGCACTTTACTCTTCAAGAACATCTCACGAATGATCCTACCCTATTCCCTACTCCGCACTCGGCAATTGCGGAGATTTGCTTGACATACCTCAATTTTCGAAGTGTCCGTAATCTTCCGCCGACTCTTGGCGCGGCCCCACCAACAATGCCCCTTCTGGAATATGCCGCTTGTTTCTGGGGGGAGCACTCAGGAAAGGATATGACGAACGATGTGAAAAATCTTGCGCTAAGGCTTCTCGATGGATTTGATAAGCATGTTGCTGCTCAGCTACTGTTATTGCGTACGAATAACCATAGACGCAGCACCCCTTATTTTAGCGGGAAGGGAGGACCTACGGGATTTACAGGACTCCACGGTGTAGCATTTCTCGGGCTTGTAGAGATCGCTGCCGCTGTATTGGCTGAGAAGGAGTGGGATGTTAACGCAACTGACGGCATGGGTCTCACTGCTCTCATATGGGCGGCTATCCGAGGAAGGGAGAAGCTCGTAAAGCTGCTGTTGGAACGAGAGGCTGTCAATCCAGATAAGGTAGACACCGCATATGGTCGATCTCCACTCTCGTGGGCAGCTGAGCACGGGAGTGAGGGGGTAGTGAAGATGCTTTTGCAACGAGAAGATGTTAATCCCGATCTGGTAGATTGTGATGGCTATAGCCCTCTCTCATGGGCAGCCAAGAACGGGCATGAGGGGGTAGTAAAGGTGCTTTTGGAAAGAAAGGATGTTAATCCGGACCAGGCAGAGACCAAATATGGCTGGACGCCACTCTTGTGGGCGTCTTTGAACGGGCATGAGGGGATATTAAAGATGCTTTTGGAACGAAAGGATGTCAATCCGGACCAGGCAGACACCGAATATGACCGGACGGCACTCTCGTGGGCGGCTGAGACCGGGCATGAGGGGGTAGTAAATATGCTTCTGGAACGAAAGGATGTCAATCCCAATACGATAGACACGGAATATGGCTCAACGCCACTCTCATGGGCAGCTTTCTACGGGAACGACGGTGCAGTAAAGATGCTTTTGGAACGAAATGATGTCAATCCCGACCAGGCAGACACTCTTGATGGCCGGACACCACTTTCGTGTGCCGCCGAATGTGGACACGAGGGGGTAGTAAGGGTGCTTTTACAGAGACTGGATGTTAATCCCAATACCGTGGAGACCGAATATTGGCGGACAGCACTTTCCCAGGCAGTTAAGGGAGGGCATGAGGGCGTGGTCAGAATTCTTTTAGAACGGGAAGATGTCCTCACCACCATGACAGATAGCGAGGGCCAAACACCGATGTCATTGGCCGTTTCTGAGGGACATCATAAAATTGCCAGAATCCTACAGGAGCGCGACCATTTCAATTCCGACACTGTAGATCCCGCTGGCCAGGAATCCGCCCCACCGCCCGCCGAGCATGCGGGCTAGGATGTGGCCGAGATGCGATCTACAGTTGAAGCTCCTAATCCAGACCTTGCGGACCTTGGTTTGGAGCCCGTACCACCACACGCCCACCCCGATGAGCCCGGAGCATTACCTGACCTCAACGACTCCGTTCCTGAATCTGCATATTGCGATCTCTCCCCTGCCGAATTGCCTACATCACCTCAGCCCCCTTCCATATCTCATCCAAACCCCCACATTTTCCGGTGCAAGAAATCACCCATTCCAACAGCTCCCGATCAATCCTCTCAATTTTGTTCAGCCAGCATTTTATTATCGCCTTTCTTATTTGTCTCTTGGCTTTCCTCATCTGCATACATCCCTCCTTGTTTCTAGACATGCTCTCATCTCGCAAATAATCATGGGGTGCGGGATTGGTGTTGGCGAGTTTCCGCCTATTTAGCTGTAATACTTTTCATAAATGGTGTCCTTCTATTCTTAGCGGGTTATTTTCTCTTTATCCACTGTTTCCTGCTTCCTGTCCTTCCCTGTGATTCCGCGAGAACTTAGTCCACCCATGTTCCTCTCCCTCCATTAACTTACCAATAGCCGTTACTATTCGGCCCATGTCTGTCGCACAGCGCGGTACAACCCGGCACATGACGCCCAAAAGTGGATACATAGACAACTACCTTAATCACCCCCGCCCTACCCCCCATGCCCAGCCGCCCGGCCTAGCCCGCCCCTAGTAATCGCCCTCAATACAGGGAAGCCACCACAATCAGACCCCAGCAGAAACAATCGATCGTACAATTCTCCAATTCCACCATTCCCTCCGGTGCCGTCGGGATAAGTAGAAACATTTGAATACAACCCTAACCCTAAATTAAGGAATATATGTTGTAAACCGCCCCACAATACATCCGGCCCACTCCAACACCTGCCTGGTCTTCCCCCTCTGCCCCACAATCGTTCCGGCGACATCCCAGGCCAGCACTACATAGCGATGGCTTGGGCGGGTGCTTACCACGGCATCTGCCAGAACTCCTAGAATCGCTTAGAGATATTGTTCGGGAGTCACCTGGGGTGCGGGCATCCCTCACCGGAAGACCCCAGATATAAAACGGGGGATTCAACGATATTTCGCTCAAGCGGTTGTGGTACCCGTCAGCCGCCAACGCAGATGATTAGGAGCCATGTCGAGCGGATGCTAGATAGGGATGCTGAGCGCGAGGCCATGAACGATGTATCGAGGGTGGATATTGATAGAACTATCGTTGAAAGGGTATCGGATATGTGGGTAGCAGCGTTTAAAATTTCCCACCATCAATTGCGCGTACTGTGTAACGACTAGGTGCAGATTTTCAGATATTTCTCTAAATATGGATCCTATTCTGGGAGAAGTGACCATTCGTCCGAGAAGAAAGAAGCTGGTGGAGAAGGTAAGAGGCAATGGAGTAAGCAATGCCTACGTGGCAACACTAGCCCGACTGAAGGTGCAGAAGGGAATCAATTCAGTGCCCGGATTAAAGGTCCTGATGTGGGTGCTATATTCACAAGGGCCATTATAGGCGGAGGAGCTCATTCACGCATTGGGAGTTGAGGCAGGAGCTACCGATCTTGATGCCGGAAACACTCCTCCCCTACGGACACTCGTCACCGCTTCCCTAGGTCTAGTTACGATCGAGACGTCTTTGCCCACGGTCCGGCTTGTGCACTATACCCTGCTAGAACATCTCTTGAGTGATCCTACCCTAGTACCTAGTCCCCAGTCGGAAATTTCAAAGGTTTGCGGACATACCTCAGTTTTCGAAGTTTGTGCGATCTTTCGCCGTTGCTTGACTGGGCCCCGTCAACGGTGCCTCTTTCGGAATAAGCCGCTTGCGCTAAGGCTTCTCGGGCGATTTGATAAGCAGATAGCCGGTCAACTGATGATGTCATTGCGCTATAGTCACGATGGACGCTAAGTCAGGGCCCCCATTTTAGCCCCTTGTGAGCCGAAGGGATTTACCGGACTCCACGGAGCAGCATTTCTCGAGATTGTCGAGACCGCCGCCGTTGTATTGGCGGTGAGAGAGTGGAATGTTAACGCAACCGATGGTATGGGTCTCACAGCTCTCATATGGGCAGCAGTCAGAGGACATGAGTTCATGAAACTGGTGTTGGGACGGGCAGCTGTCAATCCAGACAAGGCAGACGTCGTGGATGGCCGAACGCCAGTTTCGTGGGCAGCTGAGTACGGGTATGAGCGGGTAGTAAGGATGCTGTTGCAACGAGAGCATATTAATCCCAATATGGTAGAGAGTGGAGGCAGTGCCCTGCTCTCATTCGCAGCTGTGTGCGGGCATGAGTGTCTAGTAAGATACTTTTTCAGCGAGCAGATGCCAATCCCAACTTAGCAGACACCAAGTATGGCCGACCGCCAATCGTTTGGGCTGCTACGAGAGGTTACGAAGGCTTGGTAAATCTGCTTTTACAATGCGGGGGTGTCAATCCCGGTACGGCAGACACTAAATTTGGCGCGACACCACTCTAGTGGCCGGCTACTCTCGCGTGTGCGAGTTTAGTAAAGATACTTCTGGAACGGGATGCCAATCCTAACCAGGCAGAGACCAGAGCTGGCCACGCGTCACTCCCGTGGGCATCTGTGTACGGGTAGGACGCGATAGCAAAAATACTTTCACAAAACGAGGATGTTGATCCCGGTACAGTCGATACCGAATATGGCCACACACCCCTCTACGGGGCAGCTAAACGCGGCCATGAGGGCATAGTAACGATGCTCTTAGAGCAGAAGGATGTCCTCACCACCCCACTAGATAACGATGACCAAACTCCACTATCGCTGGCCCCCGTAGATGGGCACAATGAAATAGTGCGGATCCTACGGGATCGCGGTAATGCCAACCGTGGTACAGTAGGCCACGCAGGCCGGACACCATCTCCATCGTTCACTTGGCATGTAGATGAGCGTTTGCTGGACAGGCAATCCAGAGGTAGATGATCCTAACTCCCACCTCACAGACCTTGGTGCCCAACATACACACCCACCAGCACACCCCGATATGCCGGAAGATATATTTGTTCTCCCTGGCGCCATTTCCAAGTCTATGGATAGTGGCCGATCCCAGGCTGTCTCAACCCCTCTCACGCCCCCCTCAAAATTTTGCATCCACCCATCAGTAAATAATTACCACCAGTCCTAGTGTCGGATCAACCCTCCTGATCCTTTTCTACCGCTATTTTATCATCGTCTTTCTCTTTTTTCTTTTACCCTTCCTTATTTGCACCCTTCCTTCTCCATTACTAGACATCTTCCCGTAACACAAATCATTCGCGGCGATCGATCGGCTAAGGCAGACAGACCTCTGTCAATTTAGATGAAAATGTACTTTTTTCGATAACAATGTTTTCTGATTGCAACTTGTGTTTGGTTATTTATCTGTATTTGCTTTTTCTCTATCTTTCCTTTCCTCGCCTTTTCCCCGATTGCATTTTCGGTTAGACTCGCTCCAGTATGGACTCCAACAGGTGGAGTACAGCCAAATGTACACAAGTAGAGAATAATCTTGGGGAAGTCCGTCATGTGGTTGTAGATCGCGAGTCCACCTCCTCCAGCGATTTCCCTCATTACCGCCCAATGACCGGCATCGGAATATTATTGCAGACTATCTAATTTTCCTTGGAGCCAATGTAGCGCCAATAGTTCCGCTGTATCGGATTAGAGGCTGCCCAGAGTACTTGAAATAAAACCCTAACCCTAGCTTACTATGGGCATATGTTTTTAACACCAGCAAATGATCGTGGTTCTACCACCAGGAGTGCGGAGGGGCTGTCGCGGCGCTATCCTCAGAATTTACTGGGCCCGCCTAAGGAGGTATATCCTCTACCGCAGCAGGTAAAAAGTCGCTACGATATCCCTACCAGGACTGCTGCGATACTTTGCACCATTTTATTTTTCACACTTCCTGGCATGCTTGCCACCTAGACCTGATAAATTGCCCGAGGGGAGGATTGAGCCGTGATTCGGGAGGTCTCGTGGAAGGGAGATAAGTGATTATGGTAATACGGTAATGACCTGCACTGTACTGAGAATGGGAATAAGTGAAATAATTGCTCCTGGTGGCCAATGCGATATTAAGTCTACTCGTCTTGAACCTTAGTTCACCCTTAGGAGTCAGTCCGAGCATCCCAAATCACTATCAAAGAAACTCAAAATTCACAACTTCCACATCCTCACTTCGTTCCTGGCTTTCTTACTCCTCCTCACCCTCAATTTCTAGACTACTCGAGCACTTCTCCTTCCACCTCCACCATCCCCACCTACCGCCACATGGGTGACGCCTGTAACAAAGATGGGTACCGCAAAGACCTGCACCATCACTACTCCTTTACCCTCACGTCCTTTCCCCACCTCCATTCGCCGATCTCCGAAATCTTGCTATTGTATGTTTGCATTATTAACCAAACATCAGGATGCAACCGGACGAAATCTGTGTAGACACTCGACCTACTAAGCCACAATAAAAAAATATTTGAAGATAGGAGAAATGCGTAATTATAACCAACACCTTGTATACTAGCATCTGCGCCAATAATTTTCCCGATTCTGTCTTCTGGTAGAGGTATGGTAGATTCGGAAGTGGGGGGTAAGGTTACGATGTTGGGTGATCGAGCGTTGACTTCTGCGCCAAATGTTCGGTCAATTATGCTAGGCACCGTCAAAGTACTAGCTGGTTCATTTGCTATGCGGACAGTCCACAACCCTAACCCACCAATCTCGCGCAATTCAATACTTGATTCTGAGTCTCCACAATGAAGAAAGTGAAAACTACTACAAAATAATTGCTTGTTAAGAGTAGATTTGGGACATGAGGGAGTAATTGAATGTGCCACAATTTTTGTTTTTTTAAGAGGGCACGTTGTTTTTTTCATTGTGTGATCGGAGGGTTAGGGGTCTGGACCATCCGCATAGCAAATGAACCAGCGAGCAGGTCCGCGAGGGCGATGCCGTGAAAGCCACAAGAATTCATGCTCCTGTGTCACCTCGGTGCCACACCTTTGCCACCTGAATATTCTACTCGTACAGTACAGTAGCGCCCCTGAAACCAGCCCTAGCGCTAACAGAAGCTGCGAGGGATCGAATTGCGCGTACTCGGGTCGAGGACAACCAACTCACCTTCTTGCAAGGACCAGTAGCACTCGGTGAACCCATTCCCTACCCTGTACCCTCACTCACTCACTTTTAGCGCGGCACTAACACGGTGAGCCGCAATCCCTTCGTTCGTTTTCGCCCCCACCTTTTCATTCCCAAATATTGATAAAAAAGGTTTAGTTCAACTGTGTAACATTGATCAAGCGCGAACTGCAGAGGGTGGGCACTTATGGTGGCAATACAGGTAATCTGATCAGGAATAACAACACCGTGCAAAGAGTCCCTCTGAGTGGTTACCAACCCACGGCCACCTACCGGTCCACCTGACAAGAACGAAATTTCCAACTCAGGAGTCTCATAATTCACCTGATCCGTCAACCTATACAGGAGGAACGACCAAAAGGTGGAAAGCATGAGGACTGCCCCCAGAGAGAATTGGATGAGGTCAGTAGAAGTAGGTCTCTATTCTCTAATCCTCCACCCCTCTACTTCCGAGTATCTATTCCAAGCTGACCAGCCAAGATTACGAAGGAACCCATGTACTATCCCAGTACAACTACAGCTTCTGGAGTTCTTTTTTTTCGTTCTTCCTCCTACGTTCAGCTTCTATCCCTCAGGTGTAAGGTGAATAACTACCGGTAACTATGATCTCCTCCTACTTCAATCTTTTATTATATTGCTGAAAGCTAATTGGTAGCTGGTTGTTGTATAAGATTCTACCCTTGATTACGGCATTGAGCTACTCGGTTATAAGGGTTAGTGATGGGATAGACTGGAGTTGGTGATGTCAAAGCCTTTTACCCCTTCTAGCATCATACCTTTCGAATTAAATCATTTTTTTCCTCTCACGGTCATGAGCACGGGGACCTCAAATCGATATCCATCCTATCATTGACATGCACCCCCGAGTATTTCATTTAATATCTGTTGCAAAATATTTAGTATGACGACTCGGAGCGAAGTTGATAATTTTTCAGATGATGGAGAGGTGGAGTATGAAATACCGGGAGAGGGAGAGAGAAGAAGTGAGTTTGATAGGATGTTGGATTGGGATACAGTAGGAGGAGCAGTAGAGGAAGGAATCAACATGCGAGATGATGAAAACAACGATTTGGTCTGGTTAGGTGACAGTGGTACCGATACAAATTGTTACAATAATTCAGATGAAGATCAAGAGGCTGTGGAGGATGAGAATGAAGATGAAGATGAAGATGAAGATGAGGAGACGAGCATGAATTGCGAGCCACTTCCTAGGATTGATCCATCAGAGTTACATTTACCTGCTCCACCACAGTTTGAACCAGTCTCCCATCCAGCACTACCGCATACAAGGAAGATATCTCTTCCACTCGACGTTTTCTCAGCAGGACTTTGTTTAGAAAATATGGAAGGTATCTCTATACAGCCAGAGGGCCAGAGAGTGGAAAGACAGGAAGGAATTTTGGCAGGTGGTAGTAGTCAACAAGAGCGTGAAGGAATAGGAAGAGATAATCAAGAGCAATGGGGTATTGGGTGGGACACATCAGGTCAATTTTTTAAGCTTTTCTTTACCGATAGCATTCTGGAAGCTATGCGGCAAAATATCAATAGTTATGCTACAATGAAAGGTGCTGGAATGCCCGGTCATCGAAGATGGAAGGAAATGACTATTTTGGAGTTGAAGATCTTTCTCAGCTTGGTAACTTATATGGGAGTTTTCAAGAGTGCAAGAGTGCAAGACTATTGGCGAAATGATGGTACCTTTCCTCAACATAATATTGCACGCTTTATGGGACATTTTCGATTTGAGCAACTGAAGCGCTACTTTCATATTTCTCCACCGATTTCAACTCCACTTCCTCGAACTCAATGGACAGAAAAATTAGAACCACTGAGTAGTAGCCTTCAGACGAAATTTCAGCAGCTGTGTTGTCCAGCTACATCGGTATCGATCGATGAAATGATGATTAGGTTTACCGGTCGTTCTGAGTATAAGTCTCTTATTAAATCAAAACCAACACCAGAGGGGTTTAAGATTATTGCCTTATGTGACAAAGGCTATACATTCTCATTTCTCTATACCTCTCGTACCCAATCTTTTACCGGCTTGACATATCCTTCACAATTTTAGGAATGTACTCATTCAGGTATATAATCTTGTAATTCAACTGCGAGTTATTTAAAATTATATCTAATTTCACTATACTAGGTTCCGAGTCGGATAATTCCACCAGCTATCAGCAGACTATTTCCCTTCGACCAACCTCACGAGCAGTGATTCAACTTTGTCTTACTTTACTCTATAGAAGCCATCGATATATTCTCTATTGCGACAACTATTTCTCGAATATTCCTCTCTTTCATATTTTGCGATCCTATAGTATTGGTGCCTGTGGAACTGCCTGTCCTCACTCTGCTGAGTATCCTTCTATTTTCAAGCTAAAAAAACAAGCATCTCAGTTACCATGGAATACTATTTCTGCAGTAGTTGTTAGGGATGTACTAGCTGTTTTATGGCAGGATAAAACACTAGTATGATTTTTAACTACTGCTTTTGGTGCAGACCCAGCCTTGCCCGGAAATATTGAAATACGCCGTAGAAGGCACCCGCATATCACTTCAGCAAATAGGGATCTAATTGAGGGTGGCTGGCCAACAGATCCAGTTACTGGTATTGCTCCTACCTCAAGAGTACTTCCCCTTCCTGTCTTATCTACGCAATATGATTTACATATAGGTGGTGTTGATATTGCGGATCAGAGAAGAAGTTACTACTGTATTCAGTTTTCTTGTGTCCGCTATTGGCTCTCTCTCTTCTTTTGGCTTATTGATACTACTGTGGTTAATTCACACCTCCTCGCACAAGAAGCATTTCCAAATACTTGGATGAAGTTTATTAAAGAGCATCGTGACTTTCGTGTTTGTTTGGCATGGAATTTGGTTCTTGAGGGTGCAAGAGATAAGGACAAAAATTGGACTGAATCTTTTTGCAATACTCAGCAGCCACGACGTAAAGGAGGACAGTTTAATCCCTGCTCGGTTCAAGCTGGCAATTGTCATTTGGCCCGCAGCAAGGGATATGTCTCCAAATATTCGAAACTTCCAACCTTTCGAATGATTCAGGGAAATCATCAATTGGTTAGAACCGAACCTCTTACTCGGCGTCTCTACTTTTTCTGCCACTTTATTGAGCAACAAAAGCAAAGTCCTTCCCTTCTTGAAAAGGTTCGGCTACTTGGCCGACTACCAAGTGCTTCTGGAACTGTATGGCATACCCGTTTTCAATGTTCTTTTTGTAAATTGCCTCTTTGTGATGAGTCTTGCTTCCACTGTTTCTATGCAGTCTAAAGCACATTTTTCATTCATGCTCTGAGTTTCTCACTATCCTTCTCACTTTTTTTCTATCTATTCTAATTTTTTATTCCTGGATCCTGTATACTTTACAAATTGAATTCATTCTGGTTTATCTACTTGGACCTTTGTGGCTCCTAGAGTGAACTGTTTAATCATACTCTTTTAGGCACCACACCATATTCTAGCTTCACGCTAAATGCAAACTAAAACAGGTGTGCCTGGGCGTGAAAAACGGGAACGAACGAAGGGATAGCTAGGGCAGTATAAATTTACCAGTACTTGAGTAAGGAAAGCTGGATCTATCCTTAAAATGCTCAGAAATCCGGCCCTGTTTAAAGTCTTGAACACTAGCCTATATGAGTAATTGTGATAGGAAACACTCTGCGGATCCCAAGTGGAGTAGTGCTCAGCATGTAGCGAAGTTCGTAAAAATCAACCTGGCGATGACGGAAACAGGAGGGTCTGTGTAAATTTAATCCCGCTTATGTCTTAGCGTTTCAAGAAATACTACTGTAGTGCTCGAGTATGATACGACTTACAGCTGCATCCTCGGTTGCTCCTCCTGCTTCTCTGCTGGTAGTGCATTAGCGCCAGTGTTTGAAAACGGTTTAAGGGATGGCAAGCCTGGGCCCACCGATATCCTAACTGAAAAAAAAAATCCCCTATTAAAAAAATTCACTAAGGATAAATCGTGTGAAAGCTTTCAGATTTTTTTTCCATACGAATGGGACAGATTAGTACCGGAATCCATTCTTGCTTTGCGGCCCGCTTACCCGGTAGGACTCTGGTCGAAGCGAACTGGAGATACAGGTAGGCTGAATCGAACTGAACCCTAACTACGGTACCTCAAATACCTCCCACTTTCCGTATGAAGCAGCTCAAGACCGGCAGAAATATTACCACCGGTAGTACTGTGAATTTCCAATACTTGGCTGATTTCTAAGGATTTCTTGAATTCCTTGATAAATCAATCAATTTGAGTGATGGCCACTCAGGGCTCCTCCTCTTTGCTTGGCGTTTTTTGACCTGTTTTTGCTTACAAGACAGCTCGACTAGCGCTAGCCTGCCATCGGAGTGATAAGAAATTAATTGGTAGAGGGGGATGGGGAGAGTGAGGCTGAACTCATTGTCTGCAACTTTTGGTACCGTATTTAGGAGTGCCGGTATCCCAGAGACCACACAAGGACGCTTGCGAAACGAATAGTGGGTTAGATCGTGCATGGGATTTAATGGCACCCCCTTTTTCCGACATAGGTTAGGCATATGACAACGACATTCTGGGTAGATCATAGACGAGCCGCACAGCGGAATTCGATAAAGGATGTACGGTACTTGAATACAGTAGTAGTATGGCCCTAAAAGAGAGAGACGGGACTTTTAAACACTGTCCTGGAGTACAGTACGACATTGCTCAGCCAGGGGAGGGGGGTCGGAAAAATTTGTTGCAATGTTAGGTTCCTTGGCAGGGGATTCGCTGTATTGCTTGGAGATTAGGTGTATTCTAGCTCTTTACCGGTAGTACCGGTACTCGGGTATGGACGTGGGATACCGGACAGCTAGGGATTACAGGTGTCAAAGCTTCTTGCTTGTTCGAGCAATTCTCATGCCAGACTCATTCCTTTATTTCCTATGAGGGCAAGGACGGTCAGGCCTCTAGAATCTCTGGCTGTCCGGTATCCCACGTCCACACCCGAGTACATGGGCATCCATTGGTGGGACACTCTGGGACTGCAAGAATTTCTATCGCCGGGCACGCCCCCTCCCCCCCTGAGTTCCTTCGAAAGCCAAAAAGGATAACTTAGCACTTATGGTTGGGATTACTTGGATACATCTCCTCGTGAAAACCTCATGCTTTTCTCCACCGGCACCATGAGACGTTGTCTAGCAGTTATGGAAGTCAAGCTCCGCTTGATTAATGGCCCTCTCGAGGAGCGCTGGCACCGACACGACGCACAGAGGGCCGGGAGTGGCCCCCCAGGTGAATAGTGAACCAGTGTTGCCGATGTGTGTGAGGTCAGCATCTAAACTAGAACCTGACCTGGAAGTAATCCTGGAGTCGCAGAATGATTTCAATTTAGGACTGGAGGCTGAGTGACGTTGGTGTTTAGCAGAGAGGCTGAGGAGGTATAACGCTGATTCCCCCAAAGGTCAGATTCGTATTGGCGACAAGAGTGGCATCGAAGAACACGGTAGCGGAGAAAATCCGAGGCAATCGTTCATTCCCGATACGATACCATACCGTACGATACTACCGGTGCCGCACTCCTGCCCAGCGTGCAATTCATTAGAAAGTCTCAACGATCCGATATCAAACGGGTCGATAGAAGAAATGCGAAGAGAATGTGGCGAGATGATCGCGCTCTTGGATCCCGGGTTGCTTTCCGGGATGTTGGGAGAGGTACCGTATGTCTCATGTTAGTAATGAGGCCTCCCCAGGTCATTGGATGGCGATGGTCTGACAGGCCAGATCGCCTCATTTTCTTCAGCGACCAGTACTGGACCTCGACCTCGTGAAGGATTCTGGATCGGTCTCCGAATTTTTGGAAACCCTCGACACCCCTACAAATTCCTGTGCTATTTCTGCATTCAAGCGACACTGAGGACGCAGTATCAGGGCCTGGAATACAGACATGCAATCAGTCAACTTTGGGGACGGCAATGCCCACTGCGGCAACATAACAGGTAGTTTCAATATCTATAAGTCCGATGAGGATGCACGGATTCTGCGCTGGCTCTCGCCACTCGAGCCGAACCACAGACATCAGGGCGTGCGCAACGATCGATATGATGGTGTCGGAGATTGGTTTTTGGAAATAAGCGAGTTTCGGGAGTGGAGAAGTAGCGAGGGTGGAGGCGATGGGGCAGTCTTGTTTTGCAGCGGGAATCCCGGAGTGGGAAAAACTTGTCTGAGGTAGGTTCAGAGGTTCTTCGAGGGAAGTGAATGCGGCTGACAGCTAGAAATACTAGTTCTCTAGTGATCGACCAGTTGTGCGATCAGGCAAAGAAGAAAGATATCGCGGTTGCCTGCTTCTACTGCGACTATAAAGCCCAGCAAGAGCAGACCACCACCAGCATGGTGGGGGCGATTCTAAAACAGCTGGTAGGGAGAAGGGACATCCCGGATTATGTACGCGGGGCGTTCCAAGAAGCGAAGAAGGAGATTGGGGGTAGAGGGCTGCGACTTGCTGATCTGATGGGAATGCTGAGAATCGCCATTGCTTCGATACACCAGGCCTTTATCTGTATAGATGCCTTGGACGAATGCTTACCGCAGCATCTTCCAGAACTCCTTGAATCGCTAAGGGATATTGTTCGGGAGTCACCAGGGGTGCGGGTATTCCTCACCGGGAGGCCCCACATAAAAGAAGAGATTCAAAGATATTTCTCCCAAGCGGTTGTGGTACCCGTCAGTCCCAACAAAGATGATATTAGGAGCTATGTCGAGCGGAGGCTAGACCGGGATGCCGAACACGAGGCAATGAACGAGGAATTGAGGGTCGATATTGTTAGAACTATCGTCGAAAAGATATCGGATATGTGGGTAGCAGCATTTAGAATTCCCCCCCCCTTCAATGATGTGTACTGAGTAGCGACCACGTGTAGATTTTTACTTGTTTCTCTAAATATGGATGCCATTCTGGGAGAGGTGACCATTCATCAGAGAAGAAAGAAGTTGGAAGAGATGGAAAAAGGTAGCGGGCTAAGCGACGCCTACACGGCAACACTAGCCCGACTAAAAGCGCAGAAGGGAAACAAATCAGTACTCGGATTGAAGGTCCTGATGTGGGTGTTGTATTCACGACGACCATTAAAAGCGGAGGAGCTCCGTCACGCTTTAGGGGTGGAGTTAGGAACTACCGACCTTGTTGCCGAAAACGTTCCTGCCCTACGGACACTCGTCGCGGCTTGCCTGGGTCTGGTCACGGTGGAAGCGTCTTCGTCCACTGTCCGACTCGTGCACTTTACACTGCAAGAACATCTCACGAATGATCCCACCCTATTCCCTACTCCGCACGCGGCAATTGCCGAGATTTGCTTGACATACCTCGGTTTTCGAAGTGTCCGTGATCTTCCGCCGACCCTTGACTCGGCCCCATCAACAATGCCCCTTCTGGGGTATGCCGCTTGCTTCTGGGGGGAGCATTCAGCGAAGGGTATTACGGACGATGTGAAAAATCTTGCGCTAAGGCTCCTCGATGGATTTGATAAGCATGTAGCTGCTCAGCTACTGTTATTGCGCGGGAATAACTATAGACGCAGCACCGGTGATTTTACCGGGGAGGGTGGACCTAAGGGATTTACCGGGCTCCACTGTGTAGCATTTCTCGGGCTTGGGGAGATCGCTGCCTCTGTATTGGCTGCGAAGGAGTGGGATATTAACGTAACTGACGGCATGGGTCTCACTGCTCTCATATGGGCAGCTATCCGAGGAATGGAGGAGGTCGTAAAGCTGCTGTTGGAACAAGAGGCTGTCAATCCAGATAAGGTAGACACCGCACATGGCCGATCCCCACTCTCGTGGGCAGCTCAGCACGGGAGTGAGGGGGTAGTGAAGATACTTTTGCAACGAGAAGATGTTAATCCCGGTCTAGTAGATCGTTACGGTTATAGCCCGCTCTCAATGGCGGCAAGGAAGGGGCATGAGGGGGTAGTAAAGATGGTTTTGGAACGAAAGGATGTCAATCCGGACCAGGCAGACACCGCATACGGCCGGACGCCTCTCTCGTGGGCGGCTTCGAGAGGGCATGAGGGGGTAGTAAAGATGCTTTTGGAACGAAAG
>LN890997.1:75914-91074 GCA_900010015.1 Tuber aestivum | reverse complement strand
AGACACTATTGATGGCCGGACACCACTTTCGTGGGCGGCTTTGAACGGGCATGAGGGGGTAGTAAAGATGCTTTTGGAACGAAAGGATGTCAATCCCAATACAATAGACACGCCATATGGCTCAACGCCACTCTCATGGGCAGCTTCCCGCGGGAAAGACGGTGTAGTAAAGATGCTTTTGGAACGAAATGATGTCAATCCCGACCAGCCAGACACTCATGATGGCCGGACACCACTTTCGTCTGCCGCCGAATATGGACACGAGGGGGTTGTAAGGATGCTTTTACAGAGACTGGATGTTAATCCCAATACCGTGGAGACCGAAGACGGCCGGACAGCACTTTCTCGGGCGGTTAAAGGAGGGTATGAGGGCGTAGTAAAAATTCTTTTAGAACGGGAAGATGTCCTCACCACCATGACAGATAACGAAGGCCAAACACCATTGTCATTGGCCGTTTCTGGGGGACATCATAGAATTGCAAAAATCCTACAGGAGCGGGACAATTCCGACACTGTAGATCCCGCCGGCCAGGCATCGGCCCCACCGTTCACTGAGCATGTGGATCAGGATGTGGTGGAGATGCAATCTGCAGGTGCAGCTCCTAATCCCAACATCGCAGACCTTGATTCCCAACCTGCACTCCCATCCACCGACCCCGATGAGCCCGAAGCCTTACCTGACCTCAATAACTCCGTTTCTGAATCTACACCTTGCGGTCTCTCCTCAGCTGAATCGCCTACATCACCACAGCCCCTTTCCATATCTCATCTAAACCCCCCTCATTCTCCAATTGGAACAGACACTCATCCCAACCGCACTCGATCAATCCTCTCGATTTTGTTCAGCCAGTATTTTCTTATTGCCTTCCTCATTTTTCTCTTGGCTCTTCTCGTCTGCATACTTCCATCCTCGTTTCTGGACATGTCCTCATTCCATAAATAATCACAGAGCACGACATCAGTGCTGGCAAGTATCCATCTAGTTAGCTGTAAATAGGTTTCATAAACGGAATTTTTTCTTCTTTTCTTTTCAAGTTCCATGCATTTATTAACTCTTTATCCCCGATTTCCTTTTTCCTCTTTTCCTTCCCTGTTGTTCCACTTAGACTTCGTCCACTGTTCCTTTCTCCCCATCAACTTACTTTTGTACTATTCGTTAATATTCAACCCGTGTCTGCCGCGCAGCGCCGTACAGCCCGGCACTTCACGTGCGTGAGCAGCGAGCGACCTTTATCACCTCCGCCCGATCCCACATGCACAACCACCTAGCTCGCCTCTCCAGTAATCGCTGTAAATTCCACACAGTCACCGCCAGCGGACCTCCCCACAGATAATCTATCATATAGTTCTCTATTACCACCGCTAGCTCTGGCGCCGTCATGGTGTGCCCAAACCTTCGAATACAACCCTAACCCTAAATAATTGAAAATGTTTCCTAGCATCACACTCATGAATAGCGAATCGTGCCAACAAGGGAGAGAAAGAGGAGGCACAGTTGGTGCGGTACGATATATGGTAGCCACTAGCTCTCCGTGGAGGTAAATTCCCTACATGAAGACATCGAAAATCGACCAAGCACCGGCAAGAGTATAATACTTCTTCTACTTCTACACTGCTTGGCATAATTACCACGATCACGGGGGAGGAATGGACCCTTCTATCTCTTTGGGTGGGGAAGGGGAGTAGATAAATCATTTGGTCGGATAAAGCAGTATTGTATCTGGTCGATGCTCTGGTTCTGGGACATCGCACCCTTTGAAAGGCTCTTTAGACGGGTATCAAAACTACTATCGTGAGTTAGCGTACCGTAATTAGCTGAAAAGTTGGTGAGTGTGACAACCCTCGATCAACCTCGAAGCCTTGCCTTCCACATTCAAACCCACCTTACCTCTGCCGGAACACAGAATTGAGGCAACCCTTGAGGCAAATGGCTGGTATACAATGCATTAATTTTAACTATGTATTTATTCTATCCTCAAATATTTTTGTTGTTTTGGTAGTCATCTATTGAGAAGTTGTGTCCAGAGATATGTCTGTACGGTTGCATCGTGATGTTCAGTCAATTATGCTAAAGTATATACAACACCTCACCCCTCAAATAACCCCCAGTACCACATCCCCCACCCTGCAATCTTATCAGCAACATCCTGCGCTAGCCTCCCATTCACATCTCGTAAAATTAGAAGCCATAATGAGCACCCACTACGTCCACAGGCACACCCTCGGCCTTGCTCCACCGGGTGTCCGGTTCGCCTGGGAGAAGGAAGAACGTCGTCCGGCACCCCTTGCTTTGCGGGTTTTCGGGCACCGGCATAGGCCAGTGTGCCGGAAGGGAGGTTCATGATGGGGAGGGGGCGGTATGAAACTTTCCACGTGAGTAATGCTCGGCCCACTATTGGAAGATATCCTGGGATGCTTTTTGACTGCTTCTCCCGCCCATTTTTTCTTTCCAACCGTTATCTCTCTGCCTCAACGCCATGCTAAGTAGGAGGTTTACTCTTTCTCTTGCATCAGTTCTTGAATTTCTTCCACTTGGCTACTTCAAACTCTTTTCCCCAGTCTTTGACTACTTTTTGTACCCTTTTACACTCTTCTCCCTGTTGGAAATGGTGAGATGCTGCTCAGCATGCTCGCACCTTCCCCTACCCCCCCTCTACTCCTACTCTCATCCTCGTTTCTCGTTCCTTCCTTCCTTTATTCTTTTTTCGTTTGTTCATTCGTTTGTCCGTTTGTTCGCTTGTATGTCTACCCACTGGTTTGTTTGCTTGCACTCTAGTTAGTTTTTTCTGTTAGTTTCTGGGAGCACACTTTTGTTTTTGGGGGAGCACTTGGGTATCGGGAGTGCGCGCTGGTTGTGAAAGGCGCGGAAGGCACAGAAGGCCAGCGGAGAAGAAGAAGAGTGTTGGGAAACTATTATGTTTATTTGTTTCCTTGGTTAGCATGGAGGTCTTTGAATGGAGAAGGGGAAGCATACGGGCAAGGGGAAGAAATGGAGGACGTTGTTTGTCTATTCACATGATAGATAGTTTCTTTCTATGTTTGTTTGTTTGTCTCCAGGGGCATACTTAAATATCCGGGAAAGCAGCTTGGCACCGGAAGAGTACTTCGGCGGTGGAGTGCTCAGAGAAAGGAAAGCAGGAAGCCTAGCGGAGGCTATGGATGGACGGCGGAAGTTTGTCTTTTCTTTGTTAGCCAGAAGTTTGTGGGGGGGGTTAGGACTTGGTGGTTTGTCGTTCGTGCTAGTGATTTCCACAATATATACTCCTGTCCCTACCGTTAGTTGATGTTAGTTAGTTAAGAGTGCATGCGAGATAGAGTTGGGGGGGGTGAGTGGATGCGAGTGTGTGTTAGTGAGGTGAAGAGTTTTCCCCGCTTTTGTGTTGTGCGATTGGTTTGTGCGTAAGTGCTTGGCGTTTCGGTGTTTCACAGACTATCACTCATTCATTTCACGGTAGCCAGCGATCGCGAATTTTAATAATCCCACTCTTCTATTGATGCTGCAGCAGCTTTCTCAGACCCTCTCTGTGCGCAGGTGCATCAGTGATTTTGCTAGCAGTTAGTAAAATGCTGCTGGCTTCGGTGGTGGAGGAGTGTTTACTGGAGGCGTCGGTGCAGAGGAAGTGGAATAAGCGAGATAGAAGGGGAGTACCACCGGTGGTCATCGGACCGGTCGCTAATGCAGGAGCTTTGACTATAACCTGAGGAGCCGATGTGCTTAGTTTATACTCATAGAATGTCCTATTATCAGATATTGGATCGGGCTCCAGTTGTACCATTACCCTACGGTACTAGAGGAGATGGCACTTAATGGAGGATGTGTAGTAGTTTGCGAATCGCATGCCTATAGATCGGCCGCCTAGCGTTTGCTCTCTAGTTTCTAGTTTTCGGAAGCCCTTTGGTAGTTTCCCAGGCCTTCGAGATTGGCCAGGCAGTCACTATTGCTATTGGTCAAACGTTTTCGGTACAGGGACTAATTAGTGCTGAGAACAGATCTGGACTCATGATGCGAAATCAAGTACCGCCGCGCTGTAGATGTATCAGGAGAATAACCTCTGCTGATAAATTTTAGTGCTCAATCCCAAGTTGCTTCTGTACTCCCATTAATACTCCCCCGCCTCATGACCGCCATGTTATTAGGAGATACATGGCACTCTGCACAGCCACTAAATTCCACTGTGGCGTACAACCAATAGACCCACCTGAGTGCTACCAGAAGGGCCCCTTCCTCCCGACTCTATTAGATCTACCCTAACTAAGAAAGCCCAGGATGCATTTTCAAAAACTGTGCAAATAACGTGACGGCCACCTAGAATCCTTGGCCTAAATCCTCCCGCTTATCTCACAGCAATACCGCCCCCACCACCGATGGAAGCGGCACTTCCGTGGAGTGCCTAAGCGATGTCACGCCGGTGTTTGAATTCCGGAATCATGCAAACCATTTTGCAAACCATCCTATCCCGACCTAAATATCATTATTATACCTGGTGTCGGACTTTGGATAAACCTTTGTGGGAACGCCACAGTCCAAGTCATTCAAAATGCATGATTAGTGAACAAGCTGTGGAGGCAGGCAGGGAAGCTCAGGAAGATTACGTAGCTCGCTACCAAGGAAGCCATGAATCTACTCGTAGACTAAAACGATCTTCCTCTTCCCCCTCCGCTGAGAGCCCAGCGCGTATTTGAATACAGTCTTCACTGGGGCTGTGACGAAACTGGGCGGGGGATGAACAAGGATATTTTATGACTAAAAAGTGAATTCGTTAGCATAAGGTAATAGGAAATTTAACTGTTAAGGATCCCTGTTCGTCACCCGCCTAGTTTCGTCATGGCCCTAGTGAAGACTGTATCGTGAGGGCCTGCCTTGCCGGATTAAATTTGTAATCTGCGGGCGGGTGTAAGTAAGTGCGCGAATCCTCAGCTGATTGTGAAGGCAGCATGGCGGTCGAGATTGCGGAGTACTAGCAATCAGCTCCTGTGGCGGCAACGGGGTGGTACAGTACACGCGGCCCGGGAAACCGCAGGCCGCACAGTGGGATTGTCCCTCTGTTGCGCATGGGTTCGTTGGCTCTCGGGCTCTTCTCAGTCAATTTCAAGTTAAGGCAAGCGAGAACTTTGAGGCACTGAACCGCGAGTGACGTGGAGTTGTGCGACATTCTCTGAGTACCCCACCAAAAGCGAGCTCACGAGTAGGGTACCGTAGGCTACTCGTACAAGCGATCGGGGGCTGTGAGGCTCAACTCTCAACCTTGACAGGGGTACCCGAGTAGGCTACTCGTATTGTACTCGGAGGAGATAGCGGAAAAAAACATTCGCGAAAGGACCAGCTTCCTACCCTGCCAGGGTGGGTTGGAACTTGAATCCACTCGATATGGGAGAGTTTCTGCTCGTACGGTATCGTAAAATAAAAATTTACTTAGGATAACTAACCGAGTATTTGGCGTGCCCGACAACTCGCGGTCATTCAACATCACAGCTGTCCCTTCCACATCCGAACGCACCATGCCCCTACCAGAACACAGGATTGAGGCAACTATTGAGGTAGATGGTGTACAAAGTATTAATTTTAACAATGTATTTATTTTATTTTCATACCTTTTTTCCCCGTTTTGGTAATCATCTATGGAGAAGTTGAGAGTTCGGACAGATCTTCCTGTCATTACATCGTGACATTCGGTTAATTATGCTAACGTGCGGTACGTCGTAAATTACGCGTACAGTATCCGGTGGCGGATCCCTACTGAAAAGAGAATGCGCTGCCCCGCAACCACGGTACGCGTACTTCGGTTCCGTTCTGCTGGATTGTGGTCGAGGCTGCCTATTCGAGTACGGTACCGGTATGGGTGAGCGACCACAAGCCACGCGGAGGGCCAAAGATAGCACCTCAAATGGGTGCCGCAAAACTAGGGTAATTGGACTGTGTGTTCTGCCACGGGCTCTCATCCCGAAGCAAAGATGAACAAAATTCCTTTTTTTGTCTGTCTAGAACGGCGAAAGGGGCTGCGTGTTTCCCTACCGTATTCCCTTTTTCTAGTCTCCGGAAGACGAAATTTCGGACGTCATCGCACATGGTCTAGTTATTATTCGTACCGTATTATCACGGTAGTATTTTGCCACTATATCTCGCACGTGAGCACTTTACCTACGAGTAAACCACCTCGGCCCCGAAAAGTAAACCCACCACCGCTATAACTCCAAGCCCGACGTGCTCCAGCGTAGACTCGGAATCATTTAAACTTTGACTAAAAGATCAGTCACGTTAGCCTTTCATGGAGAGGTAGGGAAGATACGACCCCGGATACTCCGGAGATCTGAATCGCGCGGGCAGCAATGGTGAGCTCCCGGAACACAGGGGATGAATAAAATCTGCCGAATCACTTATTACAGACACGATACCGGTACAAGCGCACTGCCCTCCAACCCCCAGCTCACCAGGCGATTTCAACGAGCTGATATCAAAGCGGTGGATATAGGAACTGTGGCGAAACCCTCTGGAGACCTGACAGAGTTAGATGATAGAGTCACATTATTGGAGGGTAGATACCTACCGTATTAGTCATCTAACATCTCGGAGTGATTAGGCAGTCATTGCTACACGGGCAGGATCGCTCCTCTTTCTTCAGCTGCTTCGACCTCGCAAAACTCTCTCGGGGCATCCGCACAGAAGGCTTATAAATTGCGCGGCATCCCCACCAATTTCTATACTATTTCTCACTTGGGACAGAAAATTATGGCACAGATTACAAATGGACAAACGGTCAACATGGGTGATGGGAATGCCAACTGCAACAACATAATGGGCAGTTTCATCAACAACTACTATTGGTCTGACGAGGATGCACAGATTATGCGTTGGCTCTCCCCACTGGAGCCAAACTACAGACATCGAGACGTGCGCAACGAGCGATTCGACGGTGTCGGGGATTGGCTTTTGGAAACAAGCGAGTTTCGGGAGTGGAGAAGCAGTGAGAGTGGAGCTGATAAGGCTATCCTGTTTTGTAGCGGGAATCCTGGAGTCGGGAAAACTTATCTGAGGTGGGTGTGTAGATTCCTCAAAGGAAAAGAGCACTGCTGATAGCTGGAAACACTAGCTCTCTAGTCATCGACCGGCTATGCGATCAGACTAAAAAGAAAGATATCGCGGTTGCCTGCTTCTACTGCGACTACAAAGCCCAGCAAGAGCAGACCACTACCAACATGGTGGGGGCTATTCTAAAACAACTGGTAGGTAGAGGGGTTATCCCAGAGTATGTACGCGAGGCGTTTCAAGAAGGAAAGATGGAGATTGGGGGTAGAGGGCTGCGACTTGCCGATCTGATGGGAATGCTGAGGATCGCCATTGCTTCGATACATCAGACCTTTATCTGTATCGATGCCTTGGACGAATGCTTGCCGAAGCACCTGCCAGAACTCCTGGAGTCGCTAAGAGATATTGTTCAGGAGTCATCTGGGGTGCGCATATTTCTCACCGGGAGACCCCATATCGGTGCAGATATTCAGAGATATTTCGCCCAGGCGGTTGTGATACCCGTCAGCCCTAGCACTTCTGATATCAGGAGTTATGTCAAACGGAGGCTAGATAGGGATCCCGAACCGGAGGCGATGAGCGATACTTTGCGGGTGGAAATTGTTGGGACTATCAGTGAAAAGATATCGGATATGTGCGTAGCAGTATTTCAACCCCCCTTCAATAAAATGTACTGAGTAGGGACCATGTCTAGATTTTTGCTTGTTTCTCTAAACATGGACGCCATTCTAGGAGAAGTGACAATTCGTCAGAGAAGAAAGAAGCTAGAAGAGATGGCAAAAGGCAGCGGACTAAGCGACGCCTACACGGCAACTCTCGCTCGGCTGAAGGCACAGAAAGGAAACAAATCATTGCTCGGGTTAAAGGTCCTGATGTGGGTGTTGTATTCGGAACGGCCATTGCGGGCCGAGGAGCTCCGTCACGCATTGGGAGTGGAGGTAGGGACTACCGATCTTGATGTTGAAAACGCTCCTGCCCTCCGGACACTTGTCGCCGCTTCCCTGGGTCTTGTTACGATCGAGACGTCTTCGTCCACGATCCGCCTCGTGCATTATACTCTCCAAGAACATCTCTTGCGTGATGCTACCCTATTCCCTAGTCCCCACTCGGAAATTGCTGAGGTTTGTTTGACATACCTTAATTTTCGAAGTGTCCGTGATCTTCCGCCGACCCTTGACGCGGCCCCGTCAACAATGCCCCTTCTGGAATATGCCGCTTGTTACTGGGGGGAGCACTCAGCAAGGGGCATGGCGGATAACGTGAAAACACTTGCGCTAAGGCTTCTTGATAGATTTGATAAGCATATTGCTGCTCAACTCATGTTATCGTGCTCTAACTGCGATAGACACTACAGCCCTCATTTTACCGGCGAGAGAGGGCCTCAAGGATTTACCGGACTCCATGGAGCAGCGTTTCTCGGGATTGTGGATATCGCTGCCTCTGTATTGGAGGCAAAGGAGTGGGATGTTAACACAACTGACGGCATGGGCCTCACTGCTCTCATATGGGCAGCTGTCCGGGGACACGAGGAGCTCGTAAAGCTTCTGTTGGAACGAGGGGCTGTCAACCCAGATAAGGCGGACACCCAATATGGAAGAACTCCACTCTCGTGGGCAGCTGAGCACGGGCGTGCGGGGGTAGTAAAGATGCTTTTGCAACGATGGAATGTCGATCCTAATACGATGGACACGAAATCTGGCTCAGCGCCACTCATGTGGGCGGCTTTCCATGGGCACGAGAGCGTAGTAAGGCTTCTTTTACAACGAGAGGGCGTGAATCCCAACACGATAGGCTCTAAATCTGGTGCAACCCCACTGTCGTGGGCCGCTTTCCACGGGCATGGGGGAGTAGTGGAGGTGCTTTTGCAACATGAGGACGTCAATACCAACCATGCAGACACCGGATATGGCCGAACACCCCTCTATTGGGCAGTACGGGGCGGGCACGAGGGGGTAGTAAAGATGCTATTGCAACGAGATGATGTCGATCCCAACCTACGAGATACCGCATTTGGCCAGGCACCACTCTCGCGGGCGGCTTTCCATGGGAATGAGCGGATAGTAAGGATGCTTTTACAACGAGAGGATGCCAATCCTGATCAAGCAGACACCCTAAATGGCCAATCGCCACTCTCATGGGCGGCTAAGAATGGACATGAGGGGGTGGTGGAGATACTTTTGCAGCGTGAGGATGTCAATCCTAACCGGGTAGATAGCGAATACGGCCAATCGCCGCTCTCATGGGCTGCTGAGAACGGGCATGAGGGGGTAGTGAAGACCCTTTTGCAACGAGAAGATGTCCGTCCCGACCAGGCGGGCACCAAATCTGGTCGATCGCCACTCTCGCTCGCGGCCGGGGGCGGCCATGCTGGGGTAGTAAAGCTGCTTTTGCAACGAGAGGATGTCAATCCCAACACGGTGGACATGGAATATGGCTCAACGCCACTCTCATGGGCAGCGTTCCACGGGAATGAAGATGTGGTAAATTTGCTTTTGGGGCGAAAGGATGTCAATCCCGACCAGGCAGATACCCTGGATGGCCGGACACCGCTTTCGTGTGCTGCCGAGTGCGGGCATGATGGGGTAGTGAGAATTCTTTTGCAAAGACAGGATGTCAATCCCAATACCATCGAGACCGTATACGGCCGGACAGCACTCTCCCAGGCAGCTAAGCTGGGGTATGAGGGCGTCGTAAAAGTTCTTTTAGAACGGAAAGACCTCCTCACTACCATTCCGGATAACGAGGGACAAACACCATTGTCACTGGCCGTTTCTGCGGGGCATCATGGAATTGCAAAAATATTACAGGAGCGCGACAATTTCAATTCTGGCCCTGCAAATCCCGCGGGACAGGCGCCCGCCACGCCACCCACTTCGCATGGGGACCGACACATGGTGGGGATGCAATATACACTCGGAGCTCCTAATCTCGACATCGCAGACCTTGATTCCCACCCTGCACTCCCATACGCCGACCCAGATGTGCCCGACGTAATAAGCCACCTCAATGGCTCTGTTTCTGGGTCTGCGCATTGCGATCTCTCCTCAACCGAATCATCCACCCTATCTCATCCCTCTTTTAAATCTCAACTAGACCCCAGGCATTTTCCAGTCGGAGCTGACACCCATCCCCTCAGCTCCCGGTCAAGCCTCTTAATTTTTTTCAGCCGGTATTTTACTATTGCTTCTCTCGCTTTTTTCTTCACCCTTCTCGTCTACATTCCTCCATCCTCATTTCTGAACATATTCTGGTTCCATGGATAATCGTAGAGAGCAGGATTGGTGTTAGTGATTTTCCGTCGCTTTAGTTGTAAATAGTTCCCATGAACGACGTTTTTCTTGTCTTAGATGTTTGCTCATTATCTACTTTTATTTTCCTGCCTTTTCCTTTTTTGTCTTTTCTTTAAACCTAGTCCATTACTGTTTCTAGCCTCTCAAGACTATTATTCGTGACTTTTTTTTTGTCAACGGTGCAGTTGCAGCAGAGGTGTATATATAGATAGCAAAATTCATCGTTCTCGTTTTATTCTACAACCCCGGTCACCCTCGCACCCACCACCATCGAACCTCCTGCACAGGGACCCATTCATATAATTCTCCGATACCGCCAGAACCTCCTCCATATCCCCTCAGGATAAATTTCGCTTTTTGAACGACTACAAAAGATTCCGCAACAGTCTACCAGCAAATCTCTCACCTGGATTGCCGCTCTAAGGCGCGGATGAAAGCGAAGCCCCAGTTGAATCTCCCCCTCCCCCCTCCAGAGTCAAAAGACCCATCCTCTCCGGAAGAGCCCTTCCCTTCCCATTCTAACAGACTCCTCACCCCAGTAGAAAAAACCCCCGATGGCATTTCAAAAACTTTGTATCAAATGTGACAACCCCTCGAAATCCTACTGCCCGTCTCTTAGCAATACTCAGGCTGTCAACAGCCTCCTCCTTGGGAGGGTCCGGATTCGGAAATTACGTAAGCCATCTTAAAGTCCCCCCCCATGCCGACAAAAATATTTTACCTACTCCTGAACTTTGGATACATGTTTGTCGGAAAGTCACGGTCCAAACCTTCCAAAATGACAGATAAGGTGACAACCTGTGAAGGTGGGTATGAACGTCCCGGAAGTTAGTTTCATCCCGAATGAGCCTGCGAACGTAGATTATATAGGTCTTCAGCTTCCCCGCGGGTGTAGCGCCCGGAGTGGATTTGAATGCTGTGAAGGCGGTACTCCTGGTCTGGGAAGCCTGGGTGGTTATCCGGCCTCTGGCACCCAAATTCATAGCAGGGCACCCTAAGGCTGTCCTAGAACTAGCCGAGGCTTGAGAATATTTAAACTCGCTTGGAGTGCTGAGTCATTTGACCGAGTTCAGCTGACTGTTGCCAAATCAGGCCTTGGCGTGCCTAGCTATCATATGAATTGGACCGTTTCAGACGGACCAACCCGAATGATGATGGGGTCGGTTATTCCTGCCTTCTGTGGCTGCCTCGTGTTCGTGGATCGGGTTGTTGCCTCTTTGACTTTTCTTCACGAAAGTTAGGTTAGGACTGGTGGCATCTCTGCAAGATTTGGTATGATAGGAGTATGGTACTCGTAGGGTACCGGTACCACAGCACCCAAGTAGATGGTAAATGAGCTACCTGTATATACAGTGCAACAGACTGAGATAAACGCTAAGAAGGCGGGCTCCTCGGATAGTCTGTCCAAAAATGATTGTCTTTGGGTGATGTGAACTGTGCTTCTGTAAACAGAAAAATAATGGATGAATTCTGGCACATTTTTCTAATGGGAAATCAGTCAGATAAAAGCTTACCGTACTACAGGATTGAGCTTGTATACACAATGGCTGATAACATACACTTTGATGGTCAAGTCTCCGCATCGGCAACTCCGGTCACTTCGACATGGGTTTCATCATCGGTCCACATTTTAGGTCCGTTGAACTACCGGTATACTAGTACCGCATTGGCAACAACAGAGGGGTCTCCCGACACGGGGAGTGGAGATAACCCAATGCATCAGTTATACCTAGCACAATACAAGCGCACACCATCCCGGCCCCACTTCGCCGGGAAATCTCAATGATCTGATATCAAGCTGGGGAATAGAAGAACTGCGATGAAAACGTTGTGAAAGGCGAGACACCTGGATGCTACAGTCGTTGATGGGGGTGGATATGTCACCTATTAGTAATCAAATCTCTCTGGTTGATCAGAGACGGATTGTAACACAAGCTAGATAGCCCCTCTTTCTCCAACTACTCGGCGTGCAAAGTTTTCTGGATCTTCTCACTGGGAGCTGATAAACTGTCTGGCATTCCTCCAAATTCCTATACCATTCCTCCATTCAAACAACACTCCGGAAAGAATATTATGGCGCGGACTACGGATACACAGGCGGTCAACATGGGTGATGGGAATACCAACTGGAACAACATAAGCGGTAGTTTTATCAACAACTTCTACATGTCTGATGAGGATGCGCAGATTATGCGTTGGCTCTCACCACTAGACCCAGACAGCAGACATCAGGGTGTACGCAACGGCCGGTTCGATGGTGTCGGGGATTGGCTTTTGGAAACAAGCGAGTTTCGGAAGTGGAGGGATAGCGAGGCGGGAGTTAACGAGGCTGTCTTGTTTTGTAGTGGGAATCCCGGAGTGGGCAAGACATTTCTGAGGTGAGGGTCTGGATTCTCGGAAACAAGTGAATGCGACTAACACTTAGAAAAAATAGTTCCTTGGCGATAGACAGGCTGTGCGATGAGGAGGATGAAGAGATCGCTGTTACATGCTTCTACTTCGACTACAAGGCCCACAAAGAGCAGACCATTGAGAACATCATGGGGGCTATTCTGAAACAGCTAGCGAAGGGAGAGGGCGTTCGGAAATATCTGCGCGAGGCGTTATATAAAGGGGAGATGGAGATTGGTGGTCCTGGGCCACGACTTGCGGATCTGATGGAAATGCTAAGCAGGGCTATTGCTTCCCTATCCGGGGTGTTTATTTGTATCGATGCCCTCGATGAATATGTACCGGAGAAACTGCCGGAGCTGCTTAAGTCGTTGGGAGAGATTGCTCGGGAATCTCCTAAAACACGAATTTTCCTCACTGGGAGGCCCCACGTCAAGGAAGATATTCTACGATATTTTCCGAAGGCTGTTGTGTTATCAGTCAGCCCTAACACGAGAGATATTGAGAATTATGTCGAGATGAGGTTATCTGGGGATAGCGACCCGGACGCGATGAATGATGATTTTCGGGATGATATTATGAGGGTTATCAAAGAAAAGTTATCAGATATGTGCGTGGGACTTTTTTTGCATTTCCATCTTATCGATGATTTGTACTTACCAGCGACGATGTGTAGGTTCCTGCTCATTTCTCTGACCCTGGACGCCATTCTTGGAGAGATGACAATCCGGCGCAGAAGAGAGAAACTTGATGAGATGGTACAAGGGAATGGGCTGGGCGGCGCCTACAGGGCTACCCTAACCCGACTGAAAGCGCAGAAAGGCGACAAATCGGTGCTCGGGTTGAAAGTCCTGATGTGGGTGTTGTATTCGCTGCGACCATTACGGGCGGAGGAGCTTTGCTATGCCATGGGAGTGGAGGTGGGATCTAGAGAGTTCGATGTGGAAAATGTTCCCGCATTACCGACACTGCTAGCATCTTGCCTAGGCCTAGTCGTAGTCAAGGCACACTCGTCCACAGTCCGACTAGTGCATTTTACCCTACAAGAATACCTCTTGAGCGAGCCTAGCCTATTCCCCAGCCCCCACTCTGCAATCGCACAGGTTTGTTTGACATACCTCAACTTTGGAAGTGTGCGGGATCTTTCCCAAACCCTTGACACCGCACCATCCCCCATGGCCCTTCTAGAATATGCCTCCTGTTTCTGGGGAAAGCACACATCATGGGGAATGACGGAAAGGGTGAAAATGCTAGCGCTCAGGTTTCTCGATAGATTTGAGGAGCATATATCTGCCCAACTGGTGCTATTGCACTCTAATCAAGAGAGGAACTGGTGCCCTTATTTTTGCGGGAAGGGAGGGCCTGCGGGATTTACGGGACTCCACGGAGCGGCATTTCTCGGGATTGCGGAGATAGTTCCTGCTGTATTGGAGATGAAGGCGTGGGATGTTAACGCAACTGACAGGATGGGAATGACAGCTCTCATATGGGGAGCCGTCAGAGGTCATGAGGAGCTCGTGAAGCTGCTATTGGAGCATGAAGATGTAAATCCCGACCAGGCAGACACCAGATATGGCCGAACACCACTCTCGTGGGCGGCGGGGAGCGGGTATGAGGGGGTCGTGAAGATGTTTTTGCAACGAAAGGGTGTCAATCCCGACCGGGCAACCACCAAATATGGTCAAACGCCACTCTGGTGGGCGGCTCAGAACGGGCACGAGGAAGTAGTAAAGATCCTTTTGCGACGGGAGGGCGTCAATCCCGACCAGGCAGGCACCGATGGCCAAACGCCACTCTTGTGGGCGGCTGAGAATGGGCGGGAAGAGGTAGTAAAAATGCTTTTGAAACGGGGAGGCGTCAATCCCAACCGGGCAGACATCGAGTATGGTCAAACGCCGCTCTCGTGGGCGGCCAGGAATGGGCACGAGGGTGTAGTAAAGATGCTTTTGCAACGAGGGGGCGTCAATCCCAACACTCCAGACACCCGATCTGGCTCAACACCACTTTTATGGGCGGCATGGAAAGGACATGAGGGTGTAGTAAAAATCCTTTTAGAACAAAAGGATGTCAATCCCAACGAGGCAGACACCAAAACAGGCCGGACACCACTCGCGTGGGCTTCTTGCAACGGTCATGAGGGGGTAGTAAGGATGATTTTACAACGAGAGGATGTCGATCCTGATCAGGCAGACAATGAATGTGGCCGAACGCCGCTTTCGTGGGCGGCTGAGCGCGGGCATGAGGGGCTAGTAAAGATGCTCTTGAGACGAGAAGGCGTCAATCCCAATTCTCGAGACACCCGGGCTGGCTCAACACCACTTTCATGGGCCGCATGGAAAGGGAATGAGGGTGTAGTAAAGGCCCTTTTAGAACAAAAGGATGTGAATCCCAACAAGGCAGACACCAAAACAGGCCGGACACCACTCGCGTGGGCTTCTTGCAACGGTCATGAGGG
>LN890997.1:27865-43486 GCA_900010015.1 Tuber aestivum | reverse complement strand
GGTCTGGGGGGGGCCCGCTATCTTAGCGCGCGTCATGCGTCGCTTCCCACATGAATGAGTGGACTCATCCTTCGGGGCCTACGTGGCTTGCTACTAACCTTATTTTTGTCTTTTTGGGATTTCTCAGCGGGTTTTCCTGGCCCTTCCTGCTTTCTTCTAAGTTAGGATTTCCTTGTTCGTCCATCTAGCCGGGCTTGGGTTTCTTTTCTTTGAGGCGAGATGTGCGGTTGGCTCCATACCAGAGGGACTTGGGGGGTTGGCTTTTTCCTGTGGTGAGAGGAGGGATATGGGTTTTTTGTCGTCATAGCTAGCGCTCCATACGTTTTTTGACCCTAAACAAATAATCAATGAGTTAAACAAAAAAAAGAAAAAAGAAAATCCCTAGCTTTACGTCCATCCTCCGTCTCCGTTACACCTCTGGTCATTGAAAAATATTTCCTAATCGGGAAAGACTCAACACCAAGGAATCATTACCACTTTTCTATAGCCATACACCCCCCCGCCGGGGGGTGCACGCTGTTTCTATCCATCTCTCTGCCCATCGAGTCATCCCTTCTACTCCTTCCCTCATCTAGCATCTCGCCTCTGCTGGATGGGAGTCCTCTCCTCACTCTGGGGGCCTCATCGTGAGGTCTCTGTCCTCTCTACCCCGCTTTTGCTTCACCTCGCTTAGCATCAGCACGGTCGGCTTTGGCGGCTTGGTGAAGGCTGAATGGTCAGTTGGGATGGTGGTCCTCGGGGCTATCGGGAGTAGCCTTGCCTACTCCTGTGACCCTAGTTGCAGCCTCCTGCCGTATTGTTTGGCCGGATCTTTGCTTCCTTGCCCTCTTCCTCTCCCCTCCTCCGGGATCGGCTGGCACCCTACTGCCAGGATTGGCTGGCACCCTACTGCCTTGGCCTTCGGGCCCCATCTTACTGAGGTGGTAGTGCCCGGGCCTACCCCTCCCACCTCCCCTCCGCGCCAGTATCACTTGGTGCTGCTCTCACTTCTGCCACCCTCGCAGCAGCTCTACAACTCTTTCCTGGCTCTGATGTCACTACAGGCACCATCCAACCTTTTCCACAACCAGACTCCTCACGGCTGGGGTCTACCCCCTCCCTCCTTGGCAGTATCGGCTGCCCTCCTCTATCACAGGTTGCTGGCATCTCTCGCCTGTCTTCCTCCCTCCACGCTTGCGGCCAGCCCCCGGCCGAACGACTGGTTGGCCTACCTTGGTATTGCACTATCTCCTGGGTTGAGCTGGCCAGCTCCATCATAGCATTTCGTCAGGGTCCTATTGTGGGCCTGACAGCGGACACATTCGTTCGCGGACGCCTGTAGAGGCACTTGGGGGTTTCCTAATCTATTCTTTCCTTTGTCGAGATGACACTGAAGGGTTTTCTTCCCTCTCCTGCCTTTCCTGTGGAGGACGATTGTTCCTGTGCGGGGCGGGATGTGCGGTTAGGCCCATACCAGAGGGTCTTGGGGGGGTTGTTTTGGTCCCTGGGGCGCCGAGCAATACGTTTGGAATTAAGGTTTTGTTTTTGCCATAGCTAGTGCTCCATGCAGGTTCTTGTACCTTAACAAAGATTATATGAGTTAAATAAAAAAAAGAAAAAAAAATATTCCCTAGCTTTACGTTCATCCTCTGTCTCCGCTACACCTCCGGCGATTGAAAACTCAACACCACGGTTTTTATCGTGAGTTTTTTGTTTCATCACGAAAGATTCTCCGCCCTCCCGCCCACTCCTGCCTTTGGCTTCGGCCTAGGGGAGTCTGGCTCTTCCCTCCTCTCACGCCCCGGGTATTGACTTCGGTCTACCGTCGCAGGGCCCTCTCTCTCCTTGGGGGTTGGTCGTTTGGAGGCCCTCCTTGGCGGGCTGGTAGGTGGTGGGATCCCTTCCACTACGGTGATGCTATCTCTCCCAGAACAAGGGACTACATGGGAGATGCGGTAAAACACCTGCTTTGCTTTACCTAGGCGGCCGTTGATGATCTTCCTTCCCCCTTTCTCCTCCCCCATGCGTGGTGGGGAGTCCTCTCCTCCTCCTGAGTTGACCACGCTTAGCCTTCTCACGGACGGCAACCCCTTAACCACCATCGTCAGACGGCCGGGACTACAGTTACAGTAGGGGAGAACAGCCACCAGGCTACGGTTGATTTCCCCATTCTCTTGTTTCCCTAAGAGGCTGCCTAGTCAGACACGAATGCGACACCGATAGATGATGTTTGACGTCTTTGGGTCTACCCTACCGCTCTCCTCTCCCTATGGTCAGATTGGCTGGCACCCTACTGCTACTCTTTCCCCTCCCCCGGTTTATCGCCCACGGCGAGCTGGTCTTCTCCTTCCCTCCATGGTATTGCACTGTCTCCTTGGAGTAGGTCTGGGGTGGGCCCCCTATCTTAGCGCACTTCGGGTATCGCTTCCCGCTTGAATGAGTGGACTTGCCCTTCGGGGCCTACGTGGCTTGCTACTAACTTTTCTTGTCTCTTTTTGGCATTTCTCAGCGGGTTTTCCTGGCCCTTCCTGCTTTCTTCTTAGTTAGGATTTCCTTGTTCGTCCATCTAGCCGGGCTTGGGTTTCTTTTCTTTGAGGTGAGATGTGCAGTTGGCTGCATACCAGAGGGGCTTGGGGGGTTGGCTTTTTCCTGTGGCGAGAGGAGGAATATGGGTTTTTTGTCGTCATAGCTAGCGCTCCACATGTTTTTTGTACCCTAAACGAATAATCAATGAGTACAAAAAAAAAAAAAAAAAATCCCTAGCTTTACGTCCATCCTCCGTCTCTGCTACACCTTTGGTTATTGAAAAATATTTCCTAATTGGGAACAACTCAACACCGAGGAATCATCACCACTTTTCTATAGCCATGCACTCCCCCGCCGGGGGGTGCAGGCTGTTTCTTTCCATTCCTCTGCCCATTGGGGCCTCTCTTCTACTTCTTCCCTTGTCTGGCATCTCGCCTCTGCTGGATGGGGTTCCTCTCCTCACCCTGGGGGCCTCATCGTGAGGCCTCTGTCCTCTCTACCCCGCTTTTGCTCCGTCTCTCTTAGCATCAGTACGGTTGACTTTGGCGGCTTGGTGATGGCTGGACAGTCAGCTGAGATGGTCCTCTGGGCTATCGGGAGTAGCCTTGCCTACTTCTGTGACCCTACTTGCAGCCTCCTACCATATTATTTGGTCGGATCTTTGCTACCTTGCCCTCTTATTCTCCTCTCCTCCGGGATCAGCTGACACCCTACTGCCAGGATTGGCTGGCACCCTACTGCCTTGGCCTCCGGGCCCCATCATCACTGAGGTGGTAGTGCTTCAGCCTACCCCTCCCGCCTCCCCTCTGCGCCAGTATTACTTGGTGCTGCTCTCACTTCTGCCACCCTCGCGGTAGCTCTACAACTCTTTCCTGGCTCTGGTATCACTACCGGCACCATCTAACCTTTTCCACCACCAGACTCCTTACAGCTGGAGTCTACCCTCTCCCTTCTGGGCAGTATTGGCTGCCCCCCTCTATCAAAGATTGCTCGCATTCCTCACCTGTCTTCCTCCCTCCACGCTTGCGGCCCGCCCCCGGCCGAACGCCCGGTTGGCCTAACTTAGTATTGCACTATCACCTGGGTTGAGCCAGCCGGCCCCGTCATGGCATTTCGCCAGGGTCGTACCATGGGCCTGACAGCGGACATATTCGTTCGCAGACACCTGTAGAGGCATTTGGGAGTTTCCTATTCTATTCTTTCCTTTATCGAGATGACGCTGCAGGGTTTTCTTCTCTCTCCTACCTTCCCTGTAGGGGACGATCGTTCCTTCATGGGGCAGGATGTGCGGTTAGGCCCATACCAGAGGGTCTTGAGGAGGTTGTTTTGGTCCCTGGGGCACAGAGGAATGTGTCTGAAATTAAGGTTTTGTTTTTTCTATAGCTAGTGCTCCATGGTGGTTCTGGTACCTTAGCAACAAATATATGAGATAAACAAAAAAAAAGAAAAAAAACAATCCCTAGCTTCATGTCTATCATCACCAACCCGAGAAGAGATCTTATCAATATATTCATTCTACTTTACTTCTATCTTTATGAGCCTTCTTGACTATCTCCGAGACAGAAGATTACAGGGCCTAGTGTATACTCGCTTGACTTTAGAGTTACCTACCCCCTAACACCCCCAGTCCCCTTGCTTTCCTTCCCTCGCGGCATTGGTTTGCTCGTTTGCTGGTTTGTTAGTTTTTTTGGAAGAGCGCTTTGGGAGTGCATGGCGGAGCGTGGGAGAGCGTGAAGGAAAGGCGAAAGTGAGAGTGTGGTAGAAGACCGCAGGAAGGAGCGGGACGGAGGACCGCAGAATGAGCGCTGCAGAGGACCACAGCAGGAGCGTGGTAGAGGATGGCAGGAATGCGCAGGGAGAAGGAGTGCAGGAAAGTGCGGCGGAAGAGTACCGCAGAATAGTTCACGGCAGAAGTGCAAGTTTGTCTTTCTTTCTTTGTTAGCTTTTTTTTCTTGTTTGCTCAGAGGATATGGTATGCTTACCTGGTATAAGGTGGAGGCACGAGTTTGTCTTTCCTTTGTTAGTTTGTGTGTTTGATTGAGAAAGGGAAGCGGAGGACTTACCTGGGGGGGGGGGTTAGGAGAGAGACTGTGGTTTGTCGGGCGTCGCCCATGGTTGATATATTCACCTATATTCGTCATTAGTTAGAAGAGCATATGATTGTTACACATATGAACGCACAGGCCTTCTCCGCGCACAGACCTCCTAAAAACCGCGAAGATTTCATAGCCAACACCCCCCTCGGGCCCTGCCGTTGGCCCTGCCCGCAGTAATAGTGTCGCCGGAATTTGGTGTCCCGACAGTATAAACCGGTGAAAACAAAGCATACTTCATAATACCGTATACGTCATTGCCATCCATCTGACTGGAAGCTGTTCGCAGGATATATAAGAGGGAACCTTGGGCCGTGTCTGAAAAGTAAAATGGAGTCAATCGGACAGGTAACCGTGGAGCTACGAGCTAAGCGAGGTTGACTACCTCAGACATCGACAGAAAGTGTTGGGACGAAATCACCAACAGTCTAATGAGTTATCGGGACATGCCCGTAAGGACGAGGCACGGAGCCCAGTCTACTGCTTGCACAGTGTAGAGCCAACCGGAGGCCTATCTGTGGATGAGGAACTTTTCCATGACGTTGACTAGTCTGATCGTGGCAGAAAGTCCTCAAAGTCAATGTAGTCAGGTTGCAAAGACAATGAGGCATTTGATAAGACTCTTGACTTAGCTGATCACTCCAGTCAGAGTAAGGAGAATGGTAAGTTGGCTCGAGGTGAGACCACTCGCTCATACCTAAACCTTCGAGACGAAGGAATCATGCGTTTTCGCCGGAGAGGTTTCGCACGCCCTCCGGGAAACACGACAACGCATGGAGACCGTAGTCCGAGCAAGATGCAAAGTTTGTCAGGGTCAAATGGAATCCCCGTATGATAGTAAGGAATAGCAATTAGGGACGGTACATTTTTTCGTGATAGATAGACGTAGCCCGTGACTACCCAGACGTGGAATATAAATATCGAGGCGCCTCCTTAGCTTTCCAAATCATCAGCGAACGGAGAAGAGATCTTATCAATATATTCGTTATACTTTGATACCTACTTTTGTTACTAGCTTTCTTGACCACTCCCCGAGAAACCTTATTGGCCCCAGTTACAATTCATTTGACTTAGAATTGGCTGCCACCTAACAACGACAGTGAGGGGGTAAGAGAGCGAAAGTGAAAAGGATTTTTTCAGCCTTGTGCAATCCTTTCACGTGCTTAAGCTTACCGTTGTTTCGTTTCATAGCCTGTCACTCGGCTGGCCTCCAATTGGCCCATTGTCAAGATCCCTGCTCGTTCGCCATTGCGACCGCCATTCTATTGCTCGTTCAAAAGTTGGGTTATTGAATGTATCTCATGAGGGAGAGGGGCTCGGAGGTTTGATATCCCAATATGCACAGACATTTGCACAGAGACGGCACCCTTCTAGTGGATTACTCGCTTCCTGGTGTTGTATGCTAATTAATCCTTTCTGAGTAATTGGACAGCAGATGCCACACAACACAGATCACCCCTCTTTCTTCCGCGCTCTCTACCTCGCAAAGCTTTCCAGATCTTCTCATAGAAAGCTTGGAAAGCTGTCAGTTCACAACCATCAATTCTCTATACAAATGGTCAACTTAATAATACTCTGATGCTCCTAATAGCTCTAGTCCATGCCTTCATGAAAAGACCATATCTATGAATAAACCCCTTCTCAGGGAATGCTAAATAGCTTTCCTTATTCCGATGAATGGGCAAACTGTGAGGTTGTGTCTGAAGAAGTACGAGGGTGTTAAGAATCCTACCGAGTAGGACCTAGTGACAGGTAACTATACTTCTCTGTAAGATGATAGCTCTCAGGCCTATGCCTACACAATCCCGATAGTCTAGTCCTTTGACTACTATCGCGTTCGCGCCTATCTTCTTGTACTTCTTAAGTCCTTACTTAGGACTTAGTCGTTCGACGTGGGAGGAGAAATAGTTTTCTCGCTTGAGAGGAAAGACAATTCTTGGGTTTCTTAAGATAAAGCTTAAAGAGCGTAAAGGTAGGTTTTATTTGAAAATAACTTAAAGGTAGGAAATAAACAAGAAGAACGTGTGAAGAGCTAATACTCGGTGTCCTAGTGACCCCTTTATATAGTAGCTCTTCACCTGGCGTGACTCATACCTCGCGTCACGCGAACCCTGTGACTCATAATCCTGAGTCATATGAAATCCATCAGACGACTCCTATGAGTCGCTGCGCAACCTGCCTAAACCAATCAAAATATAATAACCAAGTCAGGTGTGCAACTCGCGTCACCTGAGTGAAACCCATGACTCATAAATCTGAGTCATGTGCTAAAATCATAACATCGTGTGACTCACAACTGTGAGTCACGAACAGGTAAACATAATAACATATGGCGCACTAGTGTGCCTCATGTGAAATCCCAACATACCTATAACTCGGAAACCCGAGCTATGTGAAATCTGCCTTGCTTAGACACAGTTTGTGACAGTACCTAACGATCACCCATTCATGATCAACGATCACGCATTCATGATTAACTCTCAACCATCGACCAGTGTAAATAATAAAAGAATAAAATTAATATACTGATAGCTAATATTTGGTATATCCTCCCCTTGCTTCCAAAACTGCAGCTATCCTATTAGGCATTGATTTCCAAAGCTTTTCAAAAAAACCCCTCAGAAATTGTCTCCCAAACTAAAGGAACCTGAAGTATCCAAGCTAGCCTCTTCTTAACAGCCTGCTTTCCTCCAGGAGTATCCCCAATTCTTGGATACTGTTGATGTAACCTCTTCTTAAGCTCCACCCATACATGCTCTATAGGATTCAGATCAGGGGAATAAGCGGGGTGCTCAATTACATCAATATTATTGGCCTCTAGCCAATCCATAACACTATAGGCTTCGTGAACAGGGGCATTGTCTTGCTGAAAAAGAAAATCATGAATACCACAAGCTAACATTGGTGAATAACAGGAATCAAGTGTTTTCTTAAAAGCCTAGTATATCTGGTTTTTGTAATATTACCTTGAGTAATAGGAACCAAAGGTCCTTTTTTCTTACCTGAAAAGCAGCCCCAAACCATTAAGGATATTCCCTTATTCTTTTCGTTTGGATGAACACAATCATTCAACCATTTTTCTCCAGGCTCCCTAAACACCCAGTGTTGTCTTGGATCCTTGGATTTCTCCATACTGTATTCATCACTCCAAATGACTCCCTCGAAGTCCTCACTAGTCCAATCCCTGTGAGCAAGTGCCCAATTGAGTCTTTTGGTAACATGCTCAGGCTTGAGTTGGGGTCTGGATTTAGCTATCTATTTCTTCATATTGGCCTCTCTGAGAATTCTATCCACTATAACAAATATTAGTATAAAGTAACTTGAAGCATGAACTATCCGAGTCACTCAGGCTCTGAGGTATTTACCGGTGGCACATGACACTCCTGGGGCATATTTATCCCGGAAATCAGCTCTGGTCATTTGGCGATTTGATTTGGCAGCCCGGATGATTGTGCGACGCTGTTGCCGGCCAAGAAGGGAAGTACGACCAGGGCGAGGAAGATTATCCACTGACATTTGCTCAGTAGCACGCATGAGGAAGCTCTTGATTGTGGACCAGGGCCGACCCACAAGGGATGCCACTTGTGCAATACTGCCCAAACAGTAGAAAAATGCGAGTATCATGCCCTTTTCTGCATTGGTCATTTTGCGCCGGGCAGTTTTTGGTGTTTTTTTTTTAGGTGCGTATTTAGCAGGTCCTGATCGATTAACCATTGTAGGAATTCAATGAGGAATAGACTTGGAGAGAGGATGAAAAGGTATTTGGTTACTGTATACTCGGGTAGAACACAAAAGAACAAGGTCGCGCGCGTGTGTCAGGATCGTTGAAGTTGCTTCGCTCTCGCTATTGTGATGTGTACTCAAGTACCCAAGCACTTTTTAGCGAGACATGACTAATAATATAAGACATGTTTCACAAACACTTCTGTCAAGTGACTGTAGATTGGTAGTAATTCTTGTCCTTAATTCTCTTAAGTGAGATGGGTGGTAACCCCTATTTATACAGGTGTGCATCCTTTATCTAACTGAGAAAAAACGTAAGGGAAACATAAGTGCGAGCATGTTTGACCCTGAAGAACTGCCAAGGAAAGCCCATAAAACATGTGTATATCTGAAGTGGTGTGAGCGGATAAAATGTAAAAAATAAACTCAAACACCAGATAAGAAAGCACGCCATAATCCCCTAATCATATCATGAAATATTATATGAAATATACGTAATACATACTCCAGCTGTAGTAAGGTTCGTAGTCAAAAAGAAATACTAAGTAGAGAAATATACGATATTATCAAGGAGAATATACATTTGCAATGAATTAGAAAATTCAACAAAATTAACTAGCCACCGGTAGAGAAATTAAAATCTATGAAAACAGTCTACAGGATCATCACCTCCTCCCCCTGTCCCTCTCCTGCCATAGCTCTAACTCACCAATCCACTCTACCCTTTGGACCCACCACTAACTTACCTCCAAAACCAGTTTCCACACCACCCCCTCTCTCCTCCAACAATCGCCTAATACCCTCCACCCCTACCACCCCTCGATCCTCCCAGCCACATCCCTAGCCAGCCTCTCATACATGTCTCAAAAAGAACAGTTCATAATAGGTACCCACTTTGTCAGTTTTCAGGCCCCTGGGGTCAGCGAGGCAGCCACTACTGCAATTTGATGGGCCATTCCCGGTAGAGAGGGTGCTTAGTACAGATCATAAGGCTGAATTCGGAATCCCACATCAAGTACTAGCTGTCACAGAGGTAATGTGAGAGTGGTGCTTATTGATAAACTTTAGTGCTAAATTCCAAATTCGCTCTAGGCCCCCGTTAGCATTCACACACCCCCGCGAGCATCTTGTGATCAACGTGTACCCTGCTTGCCTTAGACCACTATCAAATTCGGCTACAGTTTCTTGTCAAAAACACTAATCCATACCTCTACCGCAACCTACGATTGATAACGAAGCCGCATTCAAATTTACCCTTACATACACTTCTCCCCTTGACCCAAGCTAGTATTCTCCGAAGGACTCTTTCTCCCCAACTAAAATAGACTCCCCAACCTACCAGATATAACCTCCAGCTGCATCCCCAGAAATGGAGAACCAAATGTAACAATCCCGATAATCCTATGACTTGCCGAGCCTGCTCATTTCGTTTCGTAGCCTCAACTCAGCTGAGAGAACCTCCACTGCCAGGATCCCCCCATAGAGTGTTCAAGCAATATCACATGACCTGTGCCTGGATTCTGACATTGCGTAAGCCATTTGGAAAGCTCTTTCGTTACGACGGAAATATACTATACCTAACCTTAAATTTTGAATACACCTTTATATAAACACGCCAACCCAAGCTTTCTAAAGGGGGGAGAACAAGTTGTGAAGGTGGGCGGAGAAGTGGTAATAGAGAGCAGCTTGACCTTGGGGATCCGGGATCAGTTCCGGTGGACTCAGCGGAGGTAGTGCGCCTGGCTTTGGCAACTCAGGGATGGGAGTATTCTTGCCCTGCATGTTTGTTGCGTGTTCGTCCCTTAGTTCGTCCCTTCTCCTTCCTCCAGAGAAGTCAATTCAAGCCAAGTAATCTGGCTGCAAGGCTATTGCAAATGGGAGGCTATATGCAGGTGTTGCAAGGATGCCATGAGGTGTGACGCTTTTCGCATTCTTCTCATATTCCTGATCCGTGCCACCGTCACGCGAAATACTGTAACAAGAATGATGTGGTGCTTTTGCTTATCTACTTCACTCGACTTACAAGTATATATCAATTAGCCGCTCTTGCACAGTACAGTACCACCTGTACCCCTAAAAACTTGGAATCCACTATCTCCGGCAACCCATCATCCCACGATAGGTTTAACTCGACAGGTTAACAGGATTGCGAATACCGGTTAACGAGATCCAATTCATCCAGTGGGCTGATCTTTCTCCACTCCTGGAAAACGCTAGCCCTCTTGGGGGGGTTTTGTGGCGCAACCCGAAGATTATGGGGTTCTGACGGAGATAGTGGATTCCAAGAGTTTTTACGGTACAAGTAGTAACAAGTTATTTCAAGCCTACCAGTAATTCTACTGGCATCCAGGGGAGGCCACCGGTGACTAAAGCCGTGTCGCATGCTACCAGTATGTCGCGTCGTCAGCTGTGTTGGGAACCTACCGTAGGCCGGAGGACTGGATTTGAGCACAAGGTGGTATCGTCGTTTAAGTTATACCTTGACTCAACATACTGGATCTGTGTACAGTACCCAAGTCTCTGACACAGGCCACCGACACGACTTTGCTGATCAAGATACCGTCAAGGAATACAATACCGGTAGCAGTACGACTATAACCTCACTTTCTGGGACACCTTTACCCTCTGCACCCTTCTTGCGCCCCATAGAGTTCAGCCTCTCAAAGCCGCACTCCTGACCAGATTACAGCAGCGGTGCGAATAACAAGCGCACGTAGAGTAGAGTAGCACAATTAAAAATTATTTATGGCACATGAACTTCTAAATTATTGCCTACTCTCATAACCAAAGCTCTCCTTGAATTTTTTAAACGTGGATCGACAGAAACGATAGCAACGGTAGAACCGTGGAACAACGGTAGGACGGAGTGACCAAACGACGAAACGAAACGCCAAGAGTTCACACACGAAAACGATCGCACAACTCAGGAGTGGGGAAATTCTCTTCTTCTTCCTTCCTAACTCGCTAACCATAAAGAGAGGAGTAGATATAACTGTTGGAAATCACGAGGTGCTGCTCGGTATGCCCTCACGATGGTTTGTTTGTTAACTTATTTCGTATAGTCTCCAAGAGCGCGTTTTGGTGTCGGGCACACTGCGGCTTCCGCCCGCGCAGTTTGGCTCTTCGGAAACGTACTTTGGCCGCGGGAATGCGCGGAGGTCTTGGAGCAGTGCATACGCCGAGAGAAAGGCTGGAAGGCTGGAAGGAAAGCCGAGAGGCCATAAGGAAGGCCGGAAGCTATGGATAGCGAGAGCGTGTCTTTTGTTGGCTTTTCTTGTTTGCTGGTATGTGGGAGACGTATCTGGGGGGTTTCGGACTTTGTTGTTTTGCGGCTGATAAATACTCCTGTCGTTACCGTTAGTTTGACATGCGCGATAGTGAGAGGTAGACGAAGTGGAGTTCTCCACCCCCCCCTTGAGTTGTGCGATCATTTCGCGTGTGAGATCTTGGCGTTTTGTTTCCAGGTGTTCGTTGCGTGCCATTGGTTGCACCGTTTCACTGGGTGTTTAGTTTCAAAGCCTATCATCCGCTTCGGAGTCGTTCCGCCGTCGCTTCCCTATTCGTTCCTTTGTTCGTTCATTTATTTCGCCATCGCGATAGCCTTTGCCAATCCGATGCTTAAAATACCACCAAGTCCTTCTATCCTTCCATGAATCACCACACATGTCCACGCTATTGCTAGTATGACACCCCTTCCCTTTCTATGACTCCCGTACTAACAAAGAAAGGACAAACTCCCACTGTCCATAACCTGCAGATATCCCGTACTCTGGGCATCCGACTTTCCGGCTTTCACTACTCCCTTTGCGTTTTCCTTCCTATAAATGCATTGACCCAAACCTCCATGCATTCCTACAGCCAAAATGCTTTCCTGAAAGCCAAAACATGCCCGAAGGCAAACCGCGTTCCCGGAGACCATGCGAACAATAAACTATCATGAGAGTATGCCGAGCAGTACCTCGGGATTTCTAACAGAGGAAAGGCAGCAGGTATTTACATTCCGATGGTCCAATCCAATTGGTAACGCTGGGGCGCCTCTCAATAGTTCTAGGTTTCCTAGACTGCGGTAGTTTGGGGACATTTCACTTCCTTTCTTGTGATAAAAGACACTGTATTGCACTTATATTAAGAATTGAGATAGGTGAATTTAGATTGCCCTGTTGTATGAGACCCGATTACACTACTCAAGATGCGGATGCTTATGCCTTGAGTTTTCGTTTTCAATCTCGTACCGGGGACCCCGGAATCACCGTGATTTGTGGGATAATTTAAGATTCTTATAGGATACGGGTCTTCATGATAAAGCCCCAGTAGAGCTAGGAATGTTGGGTATGAAGTGTTAATACGCGAGCCAAGGAATTGTATGTCTTGGGACATCCTGTACCTCCCGTTGAAACAGATTGAGGTATATATGGAGGTGATGATTGACCATAACTGTTCGCGATAGAAGGTGAATAAATCGTGCTTAGTTGCTAGCTATTGGTGGGCTGGGCTCGGGCTCCACGCGGTCCGGAAGAACCTTTAGCACCACCTGCAACCCCGGAAGAGTCCGCCCTAAACCCCAGAGGGACACTCTCTACTTCTGGGATTACAATCCATATCCTCGGGGCTGGGTTTTTTTTAGAACTCATACGGATATTAAATTTAGTACCCCTCTCCGCGAACAACAGGATACTACTGTATATCCCCCAATTATAGTGCTAACCCAGGTCCAGTTTTAGTGTATTGTAATCAATGCCCCATCGGAGTGGCCAGCACCACGGCAGGAGGCTCGAGAATACGCACCAGGATCGGTAGTGGGTCGCCTTTAAGTTATATCCTGGAACTTGATATTCAAATAATAGTATTCTCGAACAGCAACTCTGCCATCTCGTCCCCGCCCAATGTCCTTCCGTAATTGATCCTACTTGGAGCCGCAATTGCGCAACTACTATGGGATTTACTAGCAAAAAGTACTATTCTCCAAAAAAAAAGTGAGAACAGAGGCAACCACAGTAACCCCTAAGACTAAAGAGATAAGTGGACATCCGTAGCACCAGTTTTTCGCGATGCAATACAATGGCTCTCCATCCAGCGCACTATCCACAAAAAAAATATCAATTATCCCTTACTAAACCCCGCGACAGCAGCTGTGGCGGGAAAAACTGCGTGGCGCTAGACCAAATTCGCTCTCACAGACACTCCGCCAGCGGGTTGGGAGGTATGTCCCATATTAGTCAGCCACCCTATCCAAATGATTGGATAGTCATTGTTGCACAAGCCAGATCTCCCCTCTTTTTGCCTCTACCCCGACGTCCCGAATCATTGTGGATCTGTTCACTGAAACCTCATAAACTCCTCCTATACCTTTATAGACTATTATACTATTTCTATATTCGGGCTACATTTTAAGCAGGATATCATGGCCCAGACCTCACAGATTCAAGGCGTCAACTTTCGGGACGGCAATACCAACTGCGGCAACATAACAACAGCAAATTACACCAACATTTACAGCTCCGACGAGGATGCGCAGATTATGCGGTGGCTCTCACCACTAGAGCCACACAGAAGACATCAAGATGTGCGCACTGATCGATTTGACGGTATCGGGGAGTGGCTTCTGGAGACAAGCGATTTTCGGAAGTGGAGAGGTAGAGAGGTTGGATCAGATGAGGCTGTCCTGTTTTGCAGCGGGAATCCCGGAGTTGGAAAGACCTATCTGAGGTAAGTACACGAATTTTCCGTAGGTGACGGGTACAACTGACGGCGAGAAATGCTAGTTCCCTGGTTATCGACCGATTGTGCGAGCAACGAGATATCATAGTTGTAGGCCTCTACTATGACTACCTTTCCCAACAAGAACAGAATATCGCCAACATGATAGGCGCTATTCTGAAGCAGCTGGTAGGCAGAGGGGACATTCCGAAATATGTGCGCGATGCGTTTCATGAAGCAAAAACAAAGTTTGGCGGGAGTGGGCTGCGGCTCCCTGACCTTATGGGGGTGTGGAGGAGGGTTATCTCTTCCCTACCGCAAATCTTTGTCTGCATCGACGCACTGGACGAATGCTTGGCGAAGCATCTTCCACAGCTTCTTGAGTGCCTAAGAGATATTGTTCGGGAGTTCCCAAGGACGAGAATATTCTTTACCGGGAGGGCCCATGTCAAGGAAGATGTTCAAAGATATTTTCCCAGCGCGGTTGTGATACCTATTAGCCCAAACAAGGGTGATATCACGAATTACGTACAGATGAGGTTGGCTAGGGATACCGAGCCAGAGGCGATGAACGAGGACTTACGGGCGGATATTATTAGAACTATCGCTAGAAACATATCTAATATGTGCGTAGGAGCATTTCAGAATGTCTCCCCCATGTATGGTGTATGCTTACAAACGACTTTGTACAGATTCCTGCTTGTTTCGCTCAACATGGACGCCATTCTCGAAGAGGTAACAATTTATCAGAGGAGAAAGAAGATGGAAGAGATGACACAAGGAAAGGGACTAAGCGATGCATATACTGCAACTCTAGCCCGACTGAGAGCACAAACGGGAAACAAAGCGGTACTCGGATTGAAGGTCCTAATGTGGGTATTGTATTCCGAACGACCATTAGAGGTAGAGGAGCTCCGCCATGCATTGGGGGTAGAGCTAGGTTCCACAGATCTAAATGTTGAAAATATCCCCGCGCTACGGACCCTGGTAGCATCATCTCTGGGCCTAGTCATAGTCGAAGGATCTTCATCCACCGTCCGACTTGTGCACTTCACCCTACAAAGGCACCTCTCGAGCGATCCTACACTATTCCCTAACCCCCACTCGACCATTGCCGAGGTTTGCTTGACATACCTCAACTTCGGAAGTGTCCGCGCTCTTTCGCCAACTCTTGACTCAGCCCCGTCAACGACACCCCTTCTAGAATATGCCTCTTGCTACTGGGGGATTCACGCTACAAGAGGGATGACAGATGACGTGAAAACACTGGCATTGAGACTTCTAGACAGATTTGATGAGCATATATCTGCTCAGCTATTGCTTTCACGCTCCACCGCAAATATAGCCTATTACACTTTTGTAGAGAGCGGGGCAGGACCTGTAGGATTTACAGGGCTACACGGAGCAGCATTTCTAGGGATTGCGGACATAATTACTTCTGTATTGGAGATAAAGGAGTGGGATGTGAATGCAACTGATTGCATGGGTATGACGGCTCTCATATGGGCGGCTGGAAACGGGCATGAGGGGGTAGTGAAGATGCTTTTGCAACGAGAGGGCGTCAACCCCGACCAGGCAGACACCGAATACGGCCAAACGCCAC
>LN890997.1:0-21208 GCA_900010015.1 Tuber aestivum | reverse complement strand
GCTTTTGCAACAAGAGGGCGTCAATCTGAACCAGGAAATTTCAAAATATGGTCTAACGCCACTCTTGTGGGCCGCTGAGAACGGGCATGAGGGGATAGTGAACCTACTTTTGCAAAGTGAGAGCGTCAATCCCGACCAGGCGGATACCTTTTATGGCCGAACACCACTCTCGTGGGCGGCTTCGAACGGCCACGGGGGGGTTGTCAAATTGCTTTTGCAATGTGGCCGCGTCAATATCAATGCCACAGACACCAAATATGGCGCAACTCCACTCCTTTGGGCCGCTGACTTCGGGCATGAGGCTGCTGTACGCATTCTATTGCAACATAAGGACCTCCATCCCGACCAGGCCGATACCAAATTTTGCCAGACACCCCTATCGTGCGCCGCTGAGAGTGGGCACGAAGGAGTAGTAAAGCTACTTTTACAACGACAAGATGTGAACCCCAATACTGTTGACGTCAAAGGCCGGACACCGCTCTCTTGGGCGGCTAAGCGGGGGTATGAGGGGGTGGTAAACATACTTTTAGAACGGAAGGATGTCCGCACCACCATGACAGACTACAAGGGCCTGACGCCGTTATCCTTGGCTCTCTCCCAGCGGCATGATGGTATCGTGAGGATCTTACAGAAACGGGACACAATCAATTCCGACCCCCCAGATCCCTCCGCCCCGCTATCCCTCCCGCTGCCCATTGACCATGCGGGCCACTGCGTGGCGGCCAAAGTTGAAGCTCACAATCCCGGCATCACTGACCCCGATGACCCCCTTGCACCCACATCCGCACTCCCCGAACAGCCGAAAGCGGTCTCGGGCTTTAATGATACCGCTTCCAACATTGCAGATTGTCGTCCATGGACAAACGCACCGTCTATGCTGGCTCAACTACCTAGAACCCCACCCCCGGAGGGCCAAGATTCTCCTATTGCCGGTGGAACTGGTTCTCATCCCCCCAACACCCGATCAACCCTTTCAATTTTGTTCGACCACTATTTCTTCCTTGCCTTTCTCATCACTCTCTTGGCTCTCCTCATTTACATTCTTCCTTCCTTCTTTCTAACTGTATTCTCGTTGAACGAATAATTACCAATCAAGCGATCGGTCTTGTAGAGACCTCCGCCAGTTTGGTTGTATATAGTTTTCATAGGTGGTGTTCTTCCTGGTTTCAGGTGTTTATTTGTGATCCATTTTCTTTGTTTATCCCTTCTACACCTTTCCCTTCCCCGGAGTTCTGGTTTGGCTTTGCCTGTAGTTTCTTCTTCGCTGTCATTATTCCTCAATATTCATTCCTGTTTTTTTTGATAGAACCATACAGAATGGCCCATTATGCTCAATTTTATACTCATACCCGCAACTTCAATTATTTCCGTTCTGCTCTACACTCGCGATAATTTAATCTACCTCCTCCGAGTATTCTCCGTTAACACTGTCAGGTCACCGCTATTGATTCCCTACACAGATACCGAACTACACAATACTGGGTAACCGCCGGCAGCTCCGGGCTATACATCAAGGGGAACCAGTATCCACGAATAAATACCACTCCCTAGAATCCTGACTATCTTTCCTTATCCCAGCGAATAGGCGAATGGCCAAATTGTATTAGTATGAGAGAAAGTGGGGAGGGGGCGGGGGGTTAGCGCGGCGGTATCCACGGTAGGTATAATACCTAGAGTGCTGGGAGGTATATTCTCTATATTAAGATGGTGTAGGTTCCCACGGCTCCCGTGCGAGTATGGTCTTCCCCTGCTTTTACACTTGTTAGCCTGCTCACCATGCAGGCAAGGGAGAGATGGGTTTTTGGGAATACGATGGGCGGAAGATGGGGGTAGATGGTAGATCGGGGTAGAGTAGTATTGACTCTGCCCAAAAATATCAGCCCCTTTGCAAGAGCTTTTCAGGGCTATGGCAGTAACTAGCAGCTAGTAAAAAACCAGAACAAAGGAAATAGTCCACTGGATCGCCACCCCAGTACCTCTCCCGTCCCAACTCTACCCCACCCACCCAACCCCACCTTCCTAAGCCATCGCTACCTCCAAATCCGCTGACTACACCATCCCTCCCTCCTCCAACAACCGCATGGTACCCCATTCCCCCACCCACCCCTCAATTCTCCCAGCCTCATATCCGGCCGACCTCTCATACACGTCTCCTAAAAAGGGTCGGCCACAATAGGCATCTACTACGTTCACCCACATTTCAATCTTAATCTAGCGGGCATCCGGTGTGCACGGGATCAGGCAAAACTTCCTCTCGCGCTTCTTCCTTTGTGGGTTTTCGAGCGTTGAGGTTGGACAGTGTCGGCGAGCGGGCTGGTGATGAAGAGAAGGAGGGAGACGGCATGAAATTTTGCCTGCCGGAAGCAGGCGCTTCAGGAGCACCGACTAACATTGCCCCTCCCTTTCCATTCTTTCCTTCTCCAGCTGTTGTCTCTCCACCCCGCCACCGTTCTGAGTGGTAGGTTTCCTCATTTCCTCATTTCATTGCTTCCCTCCTCATACTTCTTCCACTCTCTTTCCGCGGTCTTTCACTGCTTTTTCCTAATCTTTCACGCTCTTCTCCCATAGTTTCATTACCTTTTCAGCCACTTTCTCGACAGCTCTGTGCACCATTGCATCGCGGGTTTGTGAATAGTCGAATTCTATGGGCTTCAGTGGTGGCGGGGTGATTGCCGCTGGGGCCGGTGCGGAAGCAGTGGAATAAGTAGCGGTTGAAAAGGCGTGGTCAGGAATCGTGGGCTCAGGCACCGTTGCTGTGGTTTCCAAAATTAGCCTGGGGGTAGATACACTTGGTTTATCCTCGTAGAACGGCTTGTCATCGGATATAAGGTGGGGCTCCATTTGTGCGAGTGCCATATTTCACCACCTGAGGAGATAATACTGGTGCTAGGGTTCCCGCAGCGCGGTCTGGGGAAAGACGAGTGGAGCTCCAGGTAAATTTCCCACTTCATTTCTTCCACAGCAGTCTGCTCCCACCCGACCCCTCCACCCCCGTGCCCGCAAGGTAAAACGAGTGGTTTGGGTGCGCTGCGGCAGGTGCGGGTTTGGGCAGATCGTTAGAGCACCCAGTGGAGGATCTGTAGCAGTTTATAAAACGCACGCGGGTTGTGTCACCGTTCGGGGTTTGCTTGCCGGTTTCGGGGTTTCGGATCGTGTTGTAGCAGTTCCTCAGGCCCCCGGGATCAACGAGGCAGCCACTATTACAATCAGTTGAACGGTCCTTGTGGGGAGGGCGGCTAGAGCAGAAAACAAACCTGAATCTAGGATGCGACATCACATTGCCCCGTGGCAGAGGTAAGATGAGAATGGGCTTTATTGATAAACTTCAGTATCAAATCCCAAATTGCCTCCAGACGCCTATTAGTATTTACACCCATTATAAGCTTATCATGATTAACCCATACCTTCCTTACTTTGCACAACTGTGAAATTCCACTGTGGTCTCTTATTAATAAACTCATCTAAGCTGCCACCAGAATATACATTGATAATGAAGGCCCACTTGAATTTTACCCCTCAGTGGGCTCCCTCACCCTCTTCGGAAGGGCCCTTTCCCTCTGACCGAAATAGACTCCCCAACCCAGCAGATATAACCCCTAGATGCTTCTCCAGAAATAGTGAATGGAACTTGACAACCCAATAACCTGTGCCTGAATCCCCCCGCTCATCTCTCCGAAACACCTCCGCGGCCAGAATCCCCCGCGTTACGCGACGGAAGACGCCTCCATCGTGACTGAAATGTTATACCTGGTCTTAAATTTCACATCCAACTTTCAGTGGACGCCCAGCCTAAATCTTCCAAAGCGATGGACAGCTAGTTGTGGACGTGGACGGCGGAGCTCTGGAAGCTCATTTCATTGCCTATGAGCCGTGAATGTAGACAAGGAGCTTCCGCTTCCCACCAGGAAGAGAGCCTGCTGCAGATTCGGAGGTCATGGAGGTTGTACTGCCGGATTGTAATCTTCCTGCGAGTAGGAGTAAGCGAGCAAATCTAAGGCCGCCGGTGGATAGAGAGAACCTAGCCTAGCGTTGGAGATCTCGGAACACCCAATTCCCGTGGAGGCAGAGGAGGAGATACACCTGGCCCTAGTAACTTTGCGGTGGTCGTCCATGCTTGTTTTGTGATCGCCCACTGCTTTGTTTCTTCTCCCACTTTTCTTCGGCAAGACAAGTCATGCCAAGTAATGAGGCTCCAAAATTGCCAGAGATGCTAGGGTGTTGGAATTACAAGGATGCTGACCTCGTAAGGTGGGCTGACGCTTATCGCATCCTTTCCATGCGCAGCCAAGATTTCACCGTCACGTGAGGGGCGATAAGACGAACGATCCTGTGCTTTCGCTTGTGGTACAGCACCGGTACTTCGCGAGATGGATATCTATTAGCCGTACTTGTATCGTACTATTGACCCGGTTATTTCGACCTTAATGCTATTCAAGGGAGCCCGACATGTAACTAAATTACCAATCAGGCTGCCGTCGCAGAATACCATACCAGTACAACAATAGCCGGTGCCCATCGGGCTGCACTCGGTTCCAGCAGCAAATCGCTAAGATCAATGGGTTACCCAAACTAATGGCCTAAGCACGCCAGCGGAGTCTGATTGAGGAGCGACGGGGTAATGAGCGTATAATAACCGCAATAACATAATCTCTTGAAATCCACAATCTCTAGTAGTCCAGGTGGACACTACCAGTATAGTTCTGGCTTGGTAGGTTGACGGGATTGCGAATACACAAGCACAGGTTAGCGAGATCTAACGTACGTGGTGGGCTTCTCAGATGCTATCCCGGAGGGCGGTATTCAAAATACCAAGCCCCCGAAAAGCAACGTCAACACCTTGGTAGCTCGTGAGTCACCGTATAGCTGGAGAATTATTTCAATTTAGACTTAAAAGTGCATCGTGACGGTATCCAGAAGAAAGGTGTGAGGGGAACGATACGAATACCGGCAATATCAGAATCGCATCCGCAGCAGGGGTTAAATCTCGCAAGATAGGAGCATCAGTTATTCCCGACACAGTACAAGCGAAAACCCATCCAGTCCCCAGTTCACCCGAAAATTTAAATATCTGTTATCAAACCGGTAGGTGTACGGTAGCTGCGACGAAAAGTCAGGCTCGAAACAACTGGATTCCAGAGTCGTGTTGGGGGGCAATTGTGTCACGTTAGTAATGTAACTTCTCCAAGTCATCGGACAGTGATTGTTGTTAATGTGGATAACCGCAGATGGCCGGTCATGCAGCGGTAAAATACTAAATGAATAGGTGGAGAACTGTGGCGGTAGAGGAATAAGAATGAGAGGTAAGGTAAAACACAACTTCATTTCGCACTCAACCAAACTAACAATAAAGGCAGCTGGATAAGTAAAACATAAACAATGAATCCTGATCCTTCCATCGATCACCACACCTTTCACTATCTCTCCATGCATACTGCTCTTTCCTCCATATGCTTCCATGATAACAAAGGAAAGACGTGTCTCACGAAACTCTCCCATCAATCTCTGAACCTCCACACTAATCCATGAAACATCTAAACTTGCTACCACACTACCGAACCTTCCACAATCAATCCCAATCCTGCCACGTCCATCTAGAACCTTCAACAATCGTAACACAAGCTAGATAGCCCCTCTTTCTTCAGCCACTAGACAGTACTTCGGCCTTGCAAAGATTTCCGGATCCTTATAGTAGGTTGGGACAACCTATCGCCAATTGGGCAAGGCACACGGAGGTCGGTTTGGAAAGAGAATAGTGTCTTGAAGATGGTCGGCAAAACCGATCCCCGGTTGCTGGGCCATCGCGGGGTCATAGCTCCAGGAGACTGCGTCCGTGAACCCCTATTAGAACACCGCCAGGCATGCTGCTAGACTTCAACACTCTCAGCTTTCCCACGGATCACGTTCTTTATTAACTGCTCGCGTTTTTGCACTCACATCTTTGCATCTCAACGCGTAGTTTCTATAGCTCTTCACCTAGCTTAACCAAGAAACACACAGCAGGAGAAAAATCCGATGGCCCCCAGAAGAGCTACCACACGTGGTGGGACTTCAGCACCAGCTACCAGGCGCAGAACACAAGGAGGAATTCGGAAGAATCCACGTACTCGACAAGCTCCAACCCGATACGGCCAGCAGCCTGAACCAGCTCCCAGTAACCCACGCACTTCCGAAACCCGCGAACCCGCAAGTAGCAGCGTGGAGCCCGAACCCAGCATCCCCGAATATAGTCACTCTCCACAGAGCAACGAGAGACCACCCAGCATGCCCCCAGCATCCCCAGAGATCCCAAGACCACCACCTGCCACCCCTACGACTGAAAACGAACCTGAACTACGCGCATCATCCCCCACAGTCTCAGATCGTACTATCAGCCTAGGCACCATGCGGGAACTCCTACGCTCACATGAAGAAGATATAGTGGACCGCGTTGTCCAACGACTTCGATCACATAACTCGACTTCCCATATCGACAATACTGCCAATGCCAATGACGTTGTCCAAGCAGCTCAGGATCTTGAGCCCAACTCCACCCTTACGAGAATTGCTGAACTGGAGGCGGAGCTAGCCCAATTGAGGGAACAAGCCCAGCGGGGCCACGAGAGTACGAGGAATCTGAGACCACTCAGTACGTATAATCCCAGCCAACTCCACCTCCCACTAGCGAGTGAAAACGCATCTGCCATTGCGGACTCCGTCGAAGTACTATTCCCAGGTGTCGAACGGGGGACATTAGTCCAAATAATCGAAAACCAGTTCAAGCCAACAAACATTTACCGGCTGCTAGCAAGCGAGAAGGAGCGCGCCGAATCCCAGCGCACGATTAACATTGGTGGCATCGAGTTCGAACAAGCGGAAAGAGATGGTAAAGAAAGCGAATACCAAATGAGTATTTTCTTTAAAGCATGGGCTGCATACTGTGGAATCTTGGTCAAGCTTGCCCCTCATAGCCTCCAAGGGGATCTTGCGACGGCCCTCTCTATCTACACAATGAACCTGTATGATCTGTTAGAGAAGTATGCATGGGAGGGTGTTAAAGCCTACTACTTCCAATTTCACAGGAAGAGAGTAGCCAGCGGCCAGCACATCTACCATGGAACAGAATGGCGTCAGCTAGACAGCGAATTGGTTGCCTCAAAATGCTTCGCACACCCAGCCCCCAGACCCACCTGGACTCAAAGCCAAAAGTTAGCACCTGCACCAACACGAAGATTCAGCGAGCTTCCAATCTGGGAGAGTGTCCCTGGCCACAGCCATATACCATTTGGTCCACATACTACCGCTCCCTATAGTACCCCCGAATACCGGACACACCACGGACATAGTTCAACATCCTCTCTGAATGCACGAATCCCCACAAGCACCACACCCCTGACCTCGCAAGCATGCAGGAATTGGAACTACCGGGAATGCCGGTCAATGCAGTGCCGCTACCGACATTCATGTATCTCGTGTGGTAGCAACCACCGAGCACCGCACCGCAATGCCCTTCAGGAAATAGTAGCGGACAACTACCGCCGTCCTACACAGGGAACAACCGACGTTAGCTTTCCTAATCATTCCAATTTATTCCTACTTGTGCAATTTCCAACCTCCCCTTCCTTGTACATATCTCTCATACCTTTATAATTGTAAGCTTACAACCACTCAAGCCTCTCAGATTACTACAGCCAGACCCAATACTGCCTCTAGCCTAGGCTCATATTCGTACTCACCTGTTAGCAAACAACAACCACGCCCCAATACCTGTATTCACTACCCACTATTTACCACCCATACCATGCCAATGGCACCAGGGCAGTTGAAAGCGAATGGATGGAAGGAGCTTACTAGAGAGTACCCCGACCAGCCGGTCATAACAGCAATCATTGGCATTTGCCACTGGCATTATGGTGCGCGAATTGGCTATGAGGGCCAGCGCAATGGGATTGTGATCCATCCCAACCTGGCGAGCGCTGAAGAAAACCCAGATCTAGTAGCTCAAGACATAGAGTCTGAGATGAAGAAAAAACGGTTAGAACTATATCCCAATCGCGCAAGCCTGCCAAACCAGTACACCGCATCACCACTAGGACTGGCAGACAAGGCCGATGGTAGCAAAAGGCGAATCCACCACCTGTCTTATCCAACAGGTCTCTCGACAGCTATCAACTGCGGAATCCCCCAGCCCTACGGTGGAATAGTTTATAGTGGAATTGACGAGGGTATAAGAGCTGTTCAGGAGCTCGGAAAAAACTGTATTCTAGTGAAGCGGGATTTCGAGTCAGCTTTTCGACATATACCTGTGTCACCAGAGGACTCACCACTACTTGGATTCCATTGGAAGAACCGATACTATGCTGAAAGGTTCCTCCCATTCGGCCTGCGAACGGCCCCATACCTTTTCAACCTATTCGCAGAGGTTTTTCACTGGATCCTCGATGATCAGCTGAAGCAGCAGAATACCAGGCCTATAGTCATCCACTATCTTGACGACTTTCTCTTGGCACTCCCCGCTGGCAAAAATCCTGACATCTTCAGCGAAATATTCTCTAATCTCTGCGACAAGGTAGGACTTACAATCAAAACCTCTAAAAATGAGGAGGGAAAGGTAGTAAGCTTTGCGGGCATTGAGTTCGACACCGAGCGCATGGTGATCCGCCTGCCAGAAAAGAAGCTTTTCAAAGCACGCACCATCGTCCAAAACGCAACAGACCAGAAGTCCCTATCTCTCCTCGAGATCCAAAAGATTACAGGTTACCTGAATTTCGTCTCAACTGTGATACCCCTTGGTAGAACCTTTCTCAGACGCCTATATAATATGGAGCTTTTCTTCCCACCCGGGGCCAGACACCAACAGCGACGAATATCAAGGGAGGCACAGAGAGACCTAACCTGGTGGGCGGAAGCACTATCAGTAGCACCAGAGAGGTCAATAGCAAAAATGCGGCGAGAGGTCATCCGTGCCTGGTCAGACGCCGCCAGTACAAAAGGATTGGGTGCATTCTACCTCCCTGAAAACCAGTCCTATCCCGAGCGAGATTCAGCATTCTCAATCTCCTTTCCGGCATCCCTAGCAAAAGGATGGGAACACATCAATACGCAAGAAATGCGAGCTGTAGAACAAGTACTTTTGCATTAGGGAGCAGACTGGATAGGCAAACGACTAATAATCGATGTTGACAATAAAGCTGTCATGCATGGACTCACCAATCGTACTATTCGAGGAAAATCAATGCAAGTGCTGCGGAGATGCCTCCTCCTAGCTACAGAGTTTGACTTGGACCTGGAAGCTAGATGGGTTTCGACCAAAGATAATGCCTTGGCAGATGCGTTATCATGAGTAGAAACTAACCGAATTGCTAACATCGCACCACAGTTACTATCCCCCACATCCAGCCCCCCACAACGTGGATTTCGAACATTCAGGAATCGGGGCTGTCAGAAGTAGCGGCCTACTACTTGTGGCATGGGCTGGCACCATCGACACGGCGCAATTACGAAACCCCAAGATCCCGCTTCACCATATTCTGTGCACTATCAGACTTTCGACACCAAAATGGGGGGTGCTTTCCAGCGAAGCCCACCTGGCTGATTGAATGGCTTTGTTCCCTTGCAGGAAGAGTAAAAGTAAAAACTATGAAGTTATACCTCACAGGAGTCAGGTCGTACCAGCTGGATCTCGGAATTGATTGCTACGCATTCTCGGACCCCCGACTTGAGCGCACAATTCAAGGAATAAAGCGCGACCACAGTGAACCCGAGCGCCGCACACGGACGCCACTGTCCCGTCCTTATCTCCTCCATATCCTGCAGTGCCTAAGACCAGCGAACTATGACAACATAGCTCTCAAGGCTGTATTCACCCTAGCATTCGCAGGATTCCTGCGAGTCGGAGAATTTACCTACAAGCAGGCAGATAGAGACTTGGGCCCAACCTTCTCAAACTGGTTTTTGACCAAAGGCAGTATCGTGATACGAGCCAGCGGGCGATATATGGAAGTGATACTCCCAGCATCAAAAACAGACCCTTTTCGGAAAGGGATAAACCTTACAATAGCCGCAACCTACGACACGGCATGTCCGATATATGCTATGAGAGAATTCTTCGCCCTGGATACACATAGACTATCCCACGCACCACTGTTCTGCATCGGAGCAGAGAGACAACAAGCATTCACCCGCGAGTACGTAGTACTAAAGCTTCAACAACTAGCACTCACTGCTGGACTCGGTCAGGGGATGTGGAATGGACCCAGTTTCCGTAGAGGAGCTGCCACATGGGCAGCAGAAGTAGGAATCTCCGAAAGGGAAATCCAAACACTGGGGCGCTGGCGTTCCGATGCATATAAGAGGTACATTGAGTACTCAAGCCAGGAGCGAATATCCCTATCAAAGCGCTTCCAGGTAGGCCAACGCCGCACCCGTTAGCTACATATCAGCCTGCCTGGACCTGGGTGGGAGTCGTTACCGACCAAACGGCAGGCCAACTCAGGCTCCCAACCGATAGCCTGCCTTGACTTGGAGATATCGGTCGTAACGATCTCCCCGGGCAAGGGCAGCGACAACCTCACCAAAGCCTCCGCCAGTGGAATCTCGGTATCATGAGTCAAGCTGCTGTATCTCTCAACTCTCCTTTGGCGTTATACTTTCCTGTTACTTGGGTTTTCCTTTATGCTGTCCCCAGTATTTCCTTATCTCAGTTTCTTAGCGTTGGAAAATTGGCCATGGAAAGCCTATGAAATGTATGACATCACTATGAATTCGGCTACTAGTACCACTCCTGTATTCGAACAATACTTTGAATCGAATATGATGGCGTAGGCTATACATACACAAACGGTCAACATGGGCGACGGGAATGCCAACCTCAACAATATAATAGGCAGCTTCAACATCACCTTCAAATCCGAGAAGGATGAACAGATTATGCGTTGGCTCTGGCTGCTAGAGCCAAACAACAGACATCAAAGCGTGCGCACCGACCGACTCGATGGCGTTGGGGATTGGCTTTTGGAAACAAGTGAGTTTCAAAAGTGGAGAGGCAGTGAGGCTGGAGCCGACGAGGGCGACTTGTTTTGTAGCCGGAGTCCCCGAGTGGGCAAGACATTTCTTGGGTAAGGGTCTGGGTCCCTTGCAAGAAGCGAATACGACTGACAGCTAGAAATAATAGTTCCCTGGCGGTAGATAAGCTGTGCGATGAGGTAGAAGAAAGTATCGCGGTTACATGCTTCTACTTCGACTACAAAGCCCACAAAGAGCAGACTATCACGAACATAATGGGGGCTGTTCTAAAACAGCTAGTGAAGAGAGGAAGCATGCCAGGATGTCTGCGTGAGGCGTTTCAAAAATGGGAGACGGAGATTGGCGGTAGAGGATTACGGCTTCTGGATCTGATGGGAATGCTGAGTGGGACTATTGCTTCACTATCCAAGGTGTTCATTTGTATCGATGCCGTAGAAGAATGCTTACCAAAACAACTGCGGGAGCTGCTTATGTCGTTGAGAGATATTTCCCGGGAGTCTCCTAAGACGCGGATAATCCTCACTGGGAGGCCCCGTGTTAAGGAAGATATTCTGCGATATTTCCCGAAGGTGGCTGTGATACCAATTAGCCATAACATGAAAGATGTTGAGAATTATGTCAAGATGAGGTTATCCGGGGACAGCGAGCTAGAGGCGATGAATAATAATCTACGAGCTGATATTATGAGGATTATCCTGGAGAAGATATCTGATATGTGTGCAGGACCATTTCTGCATTTCCACCTTATCAATGATATATACTTACCAACCCGGTGATCTCAGTCACTGCCACCCATTCCTTACAAAAACAACCCAATAATTGCTACATGAAAAAGTAAATCACAATCAACTAGATTCAAGTATGCTCGATCACTGCTCGATGACTCGATTAGGGCGTACCAATTTGCTCGGTCACTCCATCATGGGGTCCTCTCGATCATGATCATTTCCATCACTACTCTCTACAATATTACCCTTCCCATCCAACTCTGCTCCCCCCCTAATACCCCCTCCACAACTACCATCTTCAAAACCGCCCCCACTCCACCCCTCCCTACCCCCTCGTAATCACCTGTCATTCGCTTCCCCTACTGTGTCTTCGGTCCCGTGCGTGACATTTCTAACTAGCCTCTCATATAGTGATGGACACTAGCACGGCCGAACACATCATACTGGTTCTGGTTGACTATGATCTGATCCAGAGGAAAACATGATTGAATGATCTACAATCTAATATATTTATTCCCAGATTGATCGATCAATAGCCCAATTACTGATCGAGTGATCGATCATGAGTAGTGCTCGAGAATAATGTAACATAGACCATGCTCGCGCAGATTATGGATCCCATTCTCGACCATGCCGCGATAGAGAGACCCCTGTGGTCAGGGTGGTCGAGCATCCTATAGTCGAGCTAGACTTGATCATGATCTGATCATGGCCATCACTACTCTCATGTACATCGCCTACATCGAATTGCCTACAATGAACAATGATCACTACCCGCTCCGTCTGACCCCGCCAGTTCTGCCCTCCTCTAGCAGGCTTTCGGTGTGTACTGGGCTGGAGAGAAGTTTTATTCACGTTTCTTCTTTTTGGGTATTCTGGTGTTGGTGTTCGGCAGTATGTCGGCATATGGGCTCGGATGGAGAGGGCAAGGGGGATGGTTTGGAACTTTCCAAAGGGTGGTTCCTGCCTAGTGTAGGCGGGTGGTTCTAGAATGCCTTTAATCATAGCTCTTGTGTGGTTCCCTACTTGTGGAAGGGAAGGCACAGATCTTCGTTCGGTAGAGAGAGCAGCTTAGCGGTAGGGATGCGAACGATGGGCCCCCCTGGCATCCGCTGAGGTACGCCAGGCCCTTGCGGCTCTGCGATGGGATCGTCCTAATACCGGATGTTTGTTTTGTGCCCACCCAATTGTTTATTGCCACTGCCACCCCCCATCTTCAAAGTCCCGTTACCGGTATCCATAGTGAGAGCGTTGCAAGACCTGTCATCCCATATGCAAGTACTGGTACTGTACTGGTACGAGTATCATGTGCGGTGCTGGTGAGCATATGGTATAGCTGACTCTGTTCCAAATAATTATATCCTATACTATTGGCTCGCCTTCCGGTAATTTAACCCCAACCCAACCGCAGATGCTAACTAGCGATGACCTAAGTGATTGCAATGCTATACTAGTACGATACACACCCAATGTCTTACGGGGAAAGCTACGGTGTCGCAGGGATCGTGTGCCGCTGGTGCACACAATGCGGGAGCTTCCCAAGTAGCGTAAACAGAAAAATTGGTCCTGATGGCACTACCATAGGCCGATCTCTAGCCTGGTATCGATATCAGGAAGAGGCCCTGAGAGGTCACTAACTTAAGCCGCATTTTCCCCATCCCAGGGGTGGGCACATTTTTGTTGGGGAAATTTCAAAGGTTCAAGCGCCCCAAGGAAAGGACATGACTAAGTGGTAGTAACCTAGACCCTGTTCATGAGATTCTGTTGCCATGGGTAATATCATACCACCATGCCCGATGCATTTGTTCTCACTAGGTCACTTGCTTACAGCTTGCGACTTGGATGATGATCCAATAGACTAATTCCGGAAGGAGAAGGAGGAAGTCATCGATAGGAACCTCGGGTATTTCAGGCTGAGGAAAAAGGCACAGGGTACATCATGTTACGTGGCTATCTCAGATTGCACAGGTAACAGCAAGTAATCCATATATTTGATGCGTTTCATTTTTCTCTGGCCTTATCCTGGTGTTTAGCAACGATCTGCCACGTGTCTTACGGGTGAGTGACCTTATGGGTAAATGACTCAAGCCGATTCGAGAGTAGGCGAGAGCAACTACTCCACGGGTGGCGCGGAAGCATTTCAAATGCAGACTTGCTAGATCCAACTCAGTAAACAATTGAGGGCCCATTTGCGTAACTGTCTGGATGCAAAATTTATATTGTGAAAGTAGAGGGCCACGGCATAGCAAGAATTGTGTTACAACAGACGGCTGAAAAGTCTTTATCTAATTTTCCACCATCTCAAATTCTTGAGCCTAGATGGTCAACATGAGACATTTTCTGAAATGCAATTGCAACCCCCATCAAAGACTCGAGGCAATGCCCAAGGTAAATTGCTCTAGGAGGTCCGAATCAGGTATGACAGTCATGTCCTTTTTGAGAGTCAGTGCGGTCTCCACTCACTAGTCGCCCGCCTGCAGGCCGACGGGCCCTCAATACATCAATTATACACTAGAAATACAACACAATAGTCAGCAGGTTGTTGGAAAAAGGCAAGCAGCGTAGTGGGAATTACTGATATTTTTACACAGAGAGGTTGAAGGCAAACACAACTCTTCTTCCCATCAGTTCCAGCCAGCTACATCCACTCCTTTCACTTATCCCCCGTACACTCCTCTCCTTGATGCACTACTTTAATAACTAGCACCTCACGGGTATTAGTACTAGGATATTTTCACACCTAGGACCCCGGGGATACAACAGGCATACTCGGAAATCTTAAGATAGGATTAACGCCGCCACTTGATTCTTGAAGGACCAATCCGTGGCATTTGGGCGTAGCAGCAGGTCACCCTTTTAGTGGTAGTAGAGTTTTCGGGTAGCATTTACCCTCTTCTTGAAGGTGATATCTTGAATAGACACAGGGATTGGGATGTGGAATCAATTGAGATTCGCCTACGGCAAAAGTAGTAACAGCCCGATATGGAATGCCATAGGTTTATGCTTTAAGTTTCTGTACCGTGTCTATAGTGTGGGCTTGCTAGTGTTTGCGCGGTGTTCCGTCATTTTAACATGCAGTTGTCGCCACAATATTTCTCGAATAAGCGAGGTATATCGGGTGTGAAGTGTTGATACTGACCTGGGCAGGTGAACATTTTTGTGGTGTGGCATATCTGCCCTGGAGAAGTAACCAAAGCATGGGGTTGTGGTCATTGACTATAATGATAGGAGACGGGGGAGGTGAAAAATCAAGCGACCAGCAAGTATCCGGCCACTATCCACCGTGGGTGGGGCTTCAAATCCTCTCGATCCTGAAGAACTTTCGCCACTTCATGCATCCCTTGTAGAGTCCTTTCTGAAGCACTGAAGGAAAAGATTTATATCATATCAAATGAGCCCACTCAGTGAATACGGCCCGAACCCTAGATTCTGAATATGTTTCCTTATTCCTAGCGAATTGGGGAACTGTTAGGTGATATCGACATGAGAACAAGGGCCGGATTGGCGCTGTGTGGTCTATAGTAGGTATGATACCGGGTGCACTGGGAGGTATATCTCCCATGTCAAGGCATCGAAAACTGGTCTGACATCCTCAGAGTATAGTGCTTTTCTTTACATCCACACTTGTCAAGAAGCTCACGACATAGGGAGTGGAGAGATGGGATTTTGCCCTTACCTCGGGTTGGGGACGAGAGTAGGTGACAGATCGTGGTATTGGGTCTGCTCAAGCACATATCTCCGTCTCAAAGAGCCTTTAAAAGCATATCAAAATAACTAGCAGCTGGTACAAAAGATAGAATGAATAAAAAACTCTACAGGATCACTACCCACCTAACCCCTCTCCCGTTGTAAGTTTCCCTCACCCAGCCAACTCCACCTTCCTCCTAACCCCCCATACCAAGCCACCACCACCTCCAAAACCGTATTCCACACCACCCCCTCCCTCCTCCTCCACCACCTACCCCTCAATCCTCCCAGTCACATACCCAACCAGGCTCTGATACACATCTCCCGAAATAAACAGTCCACGATGAGCTCCCACTACCTCTACCCCCGTCCCCCGTCATTTCAACCTTAATCCAGTAGGTGGCTGGTAGGCCCAGGATCCGTCTTGCTTTGCACATTTCCGCGCACCAGGGTTAGGCAGGGTGTTGATGAGGGGGTGAGTGATGGAGAGGTGGAGGGAGGCAGCATAGAACTCGGTCTGCTATAAGCAGGTCGCTCCAGAGCGCCCGCTAACTGTCGGCCTCCCTTCCCGTTCTTCCCTCCTCTAGCCACAGCCTCTCCACCTCATCGTCATGGCGAGTGGCAGATTTTCCCATTTCCTTTTTTCCTTGTCCTGGTTTCCAACTCTCTCCATTCCAACGCTTTTCCCTAGTCTTTCACTACTTTCGTAATCTTTCACCCTCTTCTCCTATGATTTCATTCCCTTTGTAGCTGCTTTTTCAGCAGCTTCGCGTACTGTTGCATCCGTGATTTGCGGGTAGTCAAATTCTGTGGGATTTGGTGATGGCGGGGATATTATCAGAGGTGTCGGTGGGGAAGCAGTGGAGTAGATGGAGGTTGAAGAGGCATGGTCGGAAACCCCGTGCTCCGGCGTCACTGCTGTGGTTTCTAAAATAGGCACAGGGGTAGGCCCACTTGGTTTATCCTCGTAAGAAGCCTTGTCATCAGATATAGGGCTGGGCTCAGGTTGTGCCAGCGCCATTTCACCAGCTGAGATAGAACTTGTACAAGGGTTCCTAGAGTGCAGTCGGGGGAAAACGAGTTGACCCCAAGGTGCATTTCCCGCGTAATCTCTTGTAATTTGCTGCCACCTGACCCCTCCACTCCTGTGTCCGCGAGGTCAAACGAGTGTTCCGGATGCACTGCTGCAGGTGCGGGCTTCGGCGGATCCTTAGAGCGCCCGGTGGAGGATGTGTAGTAATTTATAAAACGCACATGGATTGTTTTACCGGCGAGGGTTTGCTCTCCATTTTTGAGTTTTCGGATGGTGTTGTAGTTCTCCTTCAGGCCTGCGGGATCAGCGAATCAGCCACTATTACAGTTGAACGATTCTGGTACAGAGGGTGGCTAGAGCAGAAAACGAACCCGAACTCAGGATGCAACATCAAGTACTGCCCCGCGGGGGAGGTAAGATGAAAATGGTGTTTATTGATAAACTTGAGCGCCGAATCCCAAGTTCCCTCTAGACTCCCATTAGCATTGACATCCCCCATGAGCATATTGCAATTAACACATACCCTGCTTACTTTGCACAACTGCGAAATTCCGCTGCGGTCTCTTATCACAAAATTAGCCCACGCTGCTACCAGCATGTACTGTTGGTGGGGGAGCCACGCTCGAATTTCCACTTTCGTTTAACCCCCCCCCCCGACCCTCACCCGACACACCCTCCTCGGAAGGACCCTTCCCCTCCGACCGAAACACACTCCCCAACTCAGCCGATATAACCCGGATGCATCCCCAGAAATGGTGAATCGCACGTGACAACTCGCAATATCCTATGCCTCAATCCCCCCCGCTCACCTCTCAGCAACACCACCTCCACCGCCAGAATCCCCCCATGGGGTCTCCAAGAAACATCACATTCATGCCCAGATTCTCGAACTGCGCGAGCTTTTGGAAAACGCCTTGGTCGCAACGGGAATTTTGTGCCTGGTCTTAAATTTCGGATACACCTTTGTGCCGACGCCCCAGCCTAAATCTTCCATAGTGACGGACAACAAGTTTTGAAGGTGGGCAGGGAAGCTCTGGAAGCTAGTTTCTTGTCCATGAAGCCACGAATGTAGACTAAGAAGAGAGAGCGCCTGAAGTAGATTTGGCGGCCGTGGAAGCCTGCATTGCCGGATTGTGATCCCGCTACGAGTACCAGTAGGAGCGTTAATCTGCGGCCACCTGTGGTAGTAACTTGGCGGTGGAGATCTCGGATCAGTTCCCGTGGGGGCAGCAGAGGCCTGGTCACGGCAACTCCGCGATGGGATTATTCTTGCTGTCCGTGTTTGTTTCGTGTTCGTCCGTTGCTCTCATTCTTCTCCTACTTTTCCCCGCCGAGTCGAGTCATGCCAAGCAATGAGGCTGCAAATGGTCAGCTATCTTGGGATTACAAGGATGCTGTGCGAGATGCGACGCTTATCGCATCCTTGACTGCTGCAGCCAACGGATTTAACAGTCACGTGAATGGCAATAGGCCTCATCTATGGACTCGGTTATTTCAAGGGAAATACCGTAGCACGGGCATCAGTCTGGCCACTCAACCTCTCGGCAGACCACCAAAACAACAAAAAAGATATTTGAAAATAAAATGAATACATAACTGAAATTCACACTTTGTATACCAACCATCGGGCTCAATAGAGGCCTCAATTCTGTGCTCTGGTAGAGGTATGGTGAGTTCGGGTGTGGGAGGTAGGGCTTCAAGTTGAACCAGCCACCATTGCCGCACATGGCAAAGGTTCAGTTAATTGTGCTAACATATGACACTATTTCGTGGAGTCCTACCGGGGACCACCGATCAAGATGCTGTCATGGAATTCAATACTGGTAGAATAATAACCTATACCTTCGTGGGAAGTGGGGAGCCGTGGAATCTCCCGCGGCGAATAAGGTAAATTTAGCATCGGGCCCGCCCAGTATTTGGCTCCGGGACCCACCCCGTTCTACAAATTTTCCAAATATCCCCTCGCTTGTTCTTAAATTTTCCTGATAAAGGGGGAATGGGTAAGAAGGGGAACAATGGTGACAGGACAAGAAACTGATGACGCAAGCCAATCTGAGGAAATGCGCTAACCCTGCTGGGGTTCCGGTTACTTCCAAGGACACTAAGCCAAAGTCACAGCGGAGGGCACCGACGAGGGGGTAGGTACTGTATTCAGAGTTCATGGACATAAAGATTTGTAGAAAGCAAGAAAGTTAGAAGGAGTATAAGCGAGCGTGCCCCCCGCATACTACTCCTAAATTGGCAGCATGGTTTTGGACAGGAATTTTTAAATCCGAGCAGGGGCTTCCCAGATGGTAACCGGACTATGAACTATTCGTAAGGCAGCCATCATGAATTGAATACAAGCCACAATAACCCTGAAAAATAGTGTCTTGAACCACATCTAGGGACAACCTCACCAAGCAATTAGGATGTCAAAATCGGAAAAAAAATACTGGATATTGAAGTTCAAACGAAACGGTCCGAACCGATTCCAGTCCAGAAGAGCCAATAGAACTGAGACGAACATGGGAACAATCCGGAGAAAAGAAAGGCTCATAATTAAAGCCAATTGCAATAATATTCCAACTGAACCAAACTCCAGGTGACTTATAACTCTAACTCCGACAATCTAACTCAGGGTGGCAGTTAGTCAGCTGCCTGCCTGAATCCTGGAGGACCAGAGAGTGGCTTGGTGGTGATCTCGGAACAATCAGTTTCCGTGGAAGCGGCGGAGGAGACGTCACAATCCTGGCCCTGGCGATCTGCAATGGGATTATTCTTGCCCTCCATGTTTGTTGTGTGCTCACCCTCTGGGTTGTCTCTTCTCCGGCCGCACCCACTAGGAATTCAGCTCATCCCTTAACCTGCACCCTCGTTCACTCACTTTTAGCGCGGCACTAACAGGGCGATCGGCAATAACTAGGGTAGAGTAAAGAAGGCTGCATCTATCCTTAAGGTGCTGAGAAATCCGGCCGTCTTAAACACTAGCCCATTTAAATAATTGTTATAGGAAACACTCTGGGGATCCCAAGTAGAGTAGTGCTCGGAATGTAGCGAAGTTCATAAAAATCAGCATGGCCAGGACAGAAACAGGCGGGTCTGTGTGGGCCTAATCCCGCTTACGCCCCCGCACCCCAAGAAATACTAGTACTCTTTTCAGCTACATCCTCGGTTGCTGCTCCTACCTCTCTGCTAGCACTGCCTTAGCCCCAGTGTTTGGAAACGATTTAAGGGATCACGTCATTTACCGTTGCTGCCAAAAGATTGAATCGTCTCGTGAATGGCGATAAGAGGGACTATTCTGTGCCTGCATTTATGCACCAGCCACATTTGTATTGAGTCGTTTATTTCAAGGGCGGTATTATACGAACATCTGCCTAAACACTCAGCCTATAGCTGACCGCTAAAATAACGAAAAAATATTTGAAAATGGAATACATAATTAAAATTAACACTTCGTATACCAGCCATCTGCCGCAATAGTTAGCGCAATTCTGAGTTCTAGTAGGGGTATAGTAGGTTCAGATGTTAGAGGCAGGGCTTCAAAGTTGAATGAGCCAGCACCCTTCGCACGCTAAATCTTTAGTTAATTAAATTTATGCTACCGGTGCGGTGCTGTTTAGTTGAAGCCGGCCTATGACCGCTGATCAAGATGCTGTCATGGAATAGAATACCGGTGTGGAAGTGTCTCTGCCGACTTCCTCCATTGGATGGTGTGATTGTCCCACATAGGAAGGCAAGGCACGCTTCTAGGTGAAAATCTTCCTCCTGCTGATCTTCCTTCCGAACAGAACATTCAAGGGGTTAAAAAACTGCAAAACATGACCATAGAATTCCGAAACCTACATTCTGCTACACCAGTACGACAATAGCTATGACCTTCGTGCTGCACTCCGGTCGCGCCGCCTAAAGCCCTTGAAGGTGCACCCCCGACTACAGGTAAGTTAGAGCAGTATGCCAGACCAACAATAAGCCCACGACGAGATATACAATCTAAAATCACATAGGGTATGATACCCGAACTCGGCAACTGTTACATGCTCACAAAATCTGAGCTCTAGCCCTTGAGGTTCTCTTCTTGCATTTGAAGAATCGCCATTGAACCTTCTCTCTACACCGGTAGTGGATGCACTAGATGACCGGACCAAGGTACACACGAGACAGTATAAATGCATGTTAAGTTAAACTCATCCCCGCCGGTAGGGGGAGCCAAGTCTCCTCCACCATAGAGCTGTGCGATACATCCGAAGCGGTGAATTGCGGAACCCCCCCGCCATCTTTCCGAGTATCTGATTATTTCGGCGTTTGTCAGATGGAGGTTTGATCATTTAATGGACAATGGGAAGATAAGGTTAAGTGAAACTCATATGTGCGAAGCGTTGGTATTCCCAGAGGCTGAGGGCAGGAAGTTTGTTTACTTGTAATATGTTAGCTAGAGGAGATGGACTGTAGGAGGTCGAAAGGGAGTAAGCAGAACATCGCTAAGTTTAGCATTCGCACCCCCCCCCCACCCGTAGTTTGTCTCTTCTCCTACTTTCCACCAGCGAAGTCAACTCGCGCAGCGGTCAGGCTGCAAGACTTTTGCACCCCTGCGGGTTACAAGGGTGCCACGTGGGGTGACGCTTATCACATCAACCGCATGTGGCTGATCTGTGTAGACCGTGTGAGGGCTCAGCGAGGCGACACCCTCAGCGAGGCTTGGCGATATTTGGCAGCAAAGATTGCCTACGGTCAACGACAGTGGTGAGCCAGGCCGTGCCGCCCCTCGCTGAGGGTG
>LN890996.1:532226-580346 GCA_900010015.1 Tuber aestivum | reverse complement strand
CTCTCTAAGAAACCTTTCTAAGTGAGAATATTTTTCTAGTAAGAAGCTTTTTCCCCCTGAGATACTTCTTTCATGCAATACAAACTACTATTGCCAACAAGTTTCTTCTTCTAAGTATACTCTATGTGGAAAACCTCTTTTCCTATAAGAATATTTTTCCATGTAAGCAAATCTCTCCTAGTAAATCATCTTCTCTTCTAAATCTATTCACTAAACCTTTCTATTTTCCATTACACTCTCTTCTAAAATAGTTTCTCTTTATTGGCCCCTTTCTTATCCACTGTTATCTTAGTATCTTAACCTTACTAGACCTTCTTTCTGTCAGAGAAAACTTTGCTCTTTAAAAACTTTCTCTATGGAAATTTTTGTTCTCCTATTCATGCTCAGATATGCCCATTATTGAAAATTTTTCCATACAACCCAAAATTTTTCACCATAAAAAGTATGAGAAATACACATCATGTAAAGTCACAGGGTGGAGCCACTAGCACAACTTTCAATCTAAAACAACTTTTTCATTTCTTAATAAATTAAGATGAGGTTTATTTTATTAGACTCCTGGGATTCCAGAGATCTTAAATATCTGGTTTGATTTTTCCTAGATAATAGTTGAATTTCCATGGGTTTATTGAGTTGTGGTTTTTCTCAGGAGTTTTGTGTTACCATGGAGGATTTCTGACCCTGAGTTTAGCTATAGAGTCCCACCAAGTGAGGTGAAGGTAGTTACAGCCTGTGATCATTACAAAAATAAATAAATGAAAAATACAAATCTGGTCTGAATACTATCCCCCAATCCCATCCTGCACAGTAGCAAATTCCCATACCACAGAATGGACCATCCACCAAGGGGAAGGAGCAGGTGCAGTGCCTACGCCAATCCTTAAATGCCTAACCATGTCCCAAGCCACCAAGGAGGAGTGCCACACTTACAACAGGTGTAATCACTAACCTCAGCCCTGACCAGGTTCCCAACTAGGCTAGCACATATCAGCTCTTACCAGGAGGACTGAGATCCAACTATCCTATATCACTCCAGACTCTTACAATCGATAGTGGGGCTGTGAAAATTCTCAGGGTCGAAGCCAACTCCACTACAACTGCAAGGAGGAGACCTAGAAGACTCCATAAAGGCCTATAACAGAACTGTCTCATGTGAAATGGGGGAATAAGGATCAATGTGTAGACGATATACAACCAGACAAAAGAACCTAAATAGTGAAACTAAGGAGTGAAAGCCCCTCAGCCAATGTAGTAGTAAAGATTTACCCGAAGCAAACCAGTCCCAACCAGAAACTTGAGAGAATCAGGGATACAACTCCCCTATACTTACAAAATGAACATAAAATTCTACAAGACAACAAGAAGTTCAGAAAGCTGAAACACCCTTTTACTGAAGTGAAGGTCCAACATAAAGAAATGATTGAGACCATCAGAAGCCAGCAGGAATCCCTAAGGGGAACCATGGCGAAGAAGGCATCTAGGCCCACAGGCGAGGAAGAAAGCCTTTTCAAAGGTAAATACCATATTGCATCTAAAGGAGATTACCAGATTGCATAAAGAAAGTAAAATATAAAGGGGTATACCCCTTTATATACAAAAAAAATCCTCCTCGATCATTAATACAAAACAAAGTCCTTGATGTCATGCACAGTGACAATCCTTTCATCAGGTTCTACCAAGTTCTATTATGTGGCAACATCCTCCAATCATGATCAAAAGGAAATCATACAATGCAACCAAGAAAACCATACCCAATATATGCAACCAAAAACCCAATGCCCATTCCTCCGCCATAGCTGGGTGGCTGTGACAGTCGTATAGCTCGAAGGTGTCACTGTACTGACAAATCATCCTGATCATGGAATAATAATTATTGTTGGTGATACCGGGCGAGGCATAGAGGCCTCCGAGTTCGGTATGATGATTGTCAGGGGCGTAAAAGAAGGTATCGCGGACTGCGAAGCGGCCCCACGGCATGCTTGATTTATTATCTTAGCAGGTTAGCAGTGTTATTATAACCGGGGATGTGGAAGCAAGGAGGATGGGGTCAATGATCAAAACTAATACCAGTAGACCGGGTGAGCCCTCAGCGAGGCGCAGCGATATTTAGGGCCTGTTCAGCAGGAACGGTAGGCTGGTCGACCGTTCCGTTCGTTGATGATTTTTGCTGGCGAAATGGTTGTCTTGGCATCTTCAGAACGGAAGGAAACGGTCATTTGTATGGGGGAACGGAACGGTTCCGTTCCCGCCGAACGGGCCCTAAATATCGCCGCGCCTCGCTGAGGGCTCACCCGGTCTAGTGAAGTGAGGGTTGAGGGATTTGGCTTACGTAAGCGCCAATTCTTGGTTGCCAGTTGGCGGATGTTTACACCAATCCTTCTCTTCTCAGATCCCGTCTTCCTTTCTTCCTCATCTCCAGTCAGGATGACACCGCTAACCCTCCAAGACAATCCATCGAGCCTGTGGGCAGTGGACCGCTCCACAATACGCGATACTTTTCTCTATGCTTCCGACGATCACGATACCCAACTCGGAGGTATCTATGCCTCGCCCGGTATCACCAATGATAATTTTTATTCCATGGTAGAGATTATCTGTCTGTTCAGCGATATCTTCGAGCTACGCGATGATAACGGACAGCTTGTTGGAAGAGATAACAAACAGCTCCAACCGGGCAATTACTATATTGCCACTAACGGTAGGTCCCTTCTATACTTCAATTATTTGCAGCTACTTACTACGAAAAGGTTCCATCACCCTCACCCAGGAAGTCCCACTACTTCGTACAACTTCAACACTGTCCGGAACCCGCACTAAATCTTTTGGCGAAGTAGTGCGTTCCCGAGATATGGGGTGCATTTTAACTGGGAGGTCAGCTATCCCAGGTAGGTGGTATGGCATGCAAGTTGCCCATATCTTTCCCTTAGCATATGAAGAGCACTGGAATCGTCATGGCTACAATAATTTGATAACCATCCCGCCGGATCGCGAGTCCGACGGATCGATCAACTCCGTCCAAAATAGGATTTTACTCTCCCTTGAGATGCACGACTTTTTCGATAATTATGTTGTGGCAATTAATCCCTATGTATGGAAGGTGAAATCTTGAAGCTTTCATAGCTAACGATTGTGTAGGACGACTACAAGATTGTCTCTTTCGGACCCGAACCCCTTATGTGCAACGTCCGCACCCACCTTAATCCGCTCTTGCGCCAGAATATAGGTTGGCCGCCTGATAAACTTCTATACTGGCATTTTCGCCAGGCCGTCCTCACCAATATGAAAGGAGCTGGGGAGCCTTGTCTCGAAACTGATTTCCCACCTGGCTCAAACATCATGGGTCAGATTATGAGCGGTCCAATGGCTGCAGCAAGAATGGAGTTCGAGCTATTCGGCCGTCTTGGTACTGTTGAGGGTTGCGGTTGAAGCAATGCCAGGACAGCATGTGATCTGTACCTAGGGAACTCAACATTTTTAAAAAATCGGGATTTAGCACACATCCTTCCTTATTCACAAATTCAACTAAAATCCAGACGATGTGAGAGATGTGATGTTAAACAATACTGGGAATTGAAACCCGTTGTTCCGCGCAGTCAATACGGAGTACAGCTGAACTAGCAATCCCCGAAAACGCCAGCAAAAGGCAATACCCCCATCGGCCCACCCGCCTTGTAGCCCGGAGAAAATCTTCAAAATTCCACCGATTTCAAAATGGATGTTTAATATACCATGCCATATCATCGTCAGGGATTCAGTATGCTGATTTGGACCCACTGCTCAAACCTGAGACCCTCCTAATACATTTTGGTAAGTTAAACCCCGCTTTTCTTCAGCCTCCGAGCTCCGAGAAATACCATCAACCAAGCTTGAGTAATAACCCTTCCTCTACAACAGAGCAAACAGCAAAGATCGGAAGATGTCCCAATATACTATCGACGATAGCAACAACTGCCTCAATAATACGAACTCTTTTAATGTGTGGAATAACTATTCCCTTACCGATGACCGGTCTCCACCCCTAACCTCGTTATCACCCCTGGAGCCTAGGGTACGGCACCGGGATATTCAAGAGCGCTGTGTCGAAAATGTGGGGGAATGGCTCAAGAATTCAGAAGCTGGTATGGCCGGGGCAGGGAAGGTGAAGGCGATAACGCGGTCTTGTTTTGTTATGGGCATCCGGGGGTCGGCAAGACATTTATGAGGTAACAGGGGTTATTCTCGGGGAAGAGAGGGTAGAGAAGTGCTAACAAGCCGCAATATCAGTTCGGTATTGGTGGACAGGCTATGTGATCGGACGAGAGGACAGAACGCCGCTGTTACCTACTTCTATCACTTCGCGGCACGAAATGAGCAGCCCGCGACAAGTATACTGGGCTCTTTGGTGAAGCAGATCGTTAGCGGAATGGGGACGATTCCTCAGGAAATATCACGGGCCTTTCAAGACCAGAAAATGGCAATTGGCGGGCGGGGACTACAACTTTCCGATGTCGTGAAGATGCTACAGGCCATCACATCTTCACAGCTTATATTTATCTGTATTGATTCTCTAGACGAATGTGTGCCAGTACAACGAGTCAAGCTCCTTGTTTCGCTCCAAAAAATCCTTAAGAAATCCCCGAGTACCCGGATATTCATCACCGGGAGGCCCCATATTCGAGCTGAGATCGAAAAACATCTTTCTGGACGAGTGATAGGTGTCTCTATAGGTCCCAGGAGAGGCGATATCATCAGATACGTTCGTGTTAGACTAGGGGAGGATGAAACTCCGGAGGCCATGGACGAGAGCCTAGAGGCAGGAATCCTACAGAAGATTCCGGAAAATATATCAGAAATGTGAGTTGGGCAATGGCGCCGAGAATCCCTCCTTGAACCACCCGCTGATAGCTAGATATATCCAGGTTCCTACTGGTTTCCTTAAATATCGAGGCAATCTTACAAGAATCGACAATCCATCGCAGACACGGAAGGTTCAACCAAATGACTGACTGAGTTGGGTTGGGAGATGCTTACGGTGCAACCCAGGCAAGCAGGATAATTACGGCCGGACACCGCTCTTGTTTGCCGCTTGGCTTGGACATGAGGGAGTAGTTAAAATGCTACTCGGGAGGGAAGAGATCAACCCAGACACGCCAGATAATGATGGCCAAACACCGCTCTTCACCGCTCTTGTGTGCCGCTGGTGATGGACATGAGGGGGTTTTGTAAATGCTACTCGGGCACGAAGAGGTCAACCCAGACAAGCAAGATAATGGCGGCCGGACACCGCTCTCGCATGCCGCTTCTTCCGGACATGAGGGGGTTGCAAAAATGCTACTCGGGCGAGAAGAGGACAAGCTAGACAAGCCAGATAATGAGAGCCTAACACCGCTCTCTTATGCCGCTGGTGATGGACATGAGAGAGTGGTGAAAATACTACTCGGGCGGGAAGAGGTAAATCCAGACAAGCCAGATAAAGACGGCCGAACACCGCTCTCGCTTGCCGCTTGGTTTGGATATGAGGGAGCAGTGAAAATACTACTCGGGCGGCAGGATGTCAACCCAGACACGCAAGATAATGATGGCCGGACACCGCTCTCTCCCGCCGCCTGGCCCGGGCACGAGGGAGTAGTGAAAATACTCCTCGGGCGGGAAGAGGTCAACCCAGACAAGCCAGATCATGACGGCCGGACACCGCTCTCCTTTGCCGCTTAGTTTGGGCATGAGGGAGTGGTGAAAATACTACTCGGGCGGGAAGAGGTCAACCCAGACAGGCCAGATAAATAAGGGCCAAACACCGCTCTCGACGCCTAGGAGACACCACCTCGCGGATTTTACCGCCTCCCCCTCCCCCATAGAGTATGTTACTCACAGTAGCTACCTCGGAAATCATACCTCGCAGTCGAAGAAAATCTCCGTAGTGGGAATGCACGTATATATCATACTAGCCTGAACCCCCTAGGAAGCCGAGTGAGGATCCACGAATTCCCACTTGAGGGGGGCACCAGTAGTGTGTGGTCCGCTGGTGAGCAGTTTCTATTGCTGTGAGAAGGCCCCGTTTACAGCGTGCGGTTTTGTCATCATATTCACATTTTCTCTAGCTGTATACTCTTGCCTGAGCGCTTTCCTCCCTTCCTTGCACTATATAGTTTTTTTCCCCTTTCCCCCTGCACGATAGATAAAACGTATATAGTGTTTTTCGGATAGAATTCAGGCGGTGTGCTGTACAATAGCGCAAGGACTCTCGAAACGGTTGTGAACAATATAATGGCTGTACTGTACAGCGCAGCAACCACAGTGGGTCACTGGTCGCTATGGATTATGTGGCTCAACGAACAGTATGGTGCCGTGCTCAGCGAGCGCCCACTAACCACCCACGCTGTAGACGTGAGTATCATGGAGGGTGTTGGGGGGCTAGCAGACCTGCTTTTCACCCGTCCCGCCATCAATTTGGTGATACGAAACACACTAGCGGAGAAACAACCAAGAAACACCGGAGCTGGTGTCCAGAGACGACAAAATTCTCCCGGTAGGAGCCACTCTAACGCCGCCGAATTCCCACTACGAGTAGAGAGGGATGGGAGAATGAGAGTTGGATTACGGGGCTGCCACACCTCCCCCTCTTAGTATGATACGATATCACCTAAGCTGGAATTAGCATGGCGTTGCATACGAAAGACAGCGGCGCGAATTGAATTCATCTGAACAAAGGTCCAAAAGCTATGGCGAGGGGTCACTGTGACCCGCGCACTTTGCAGAGAAAATATTCCTCAACCTCCCGAAATGATTCTGAACCACTCCGGTGAGAATTACGGCTCTATTACTCGAGTAGATGACAAGGTGGATGATTCTCCGGTAGGCGTTAGCTCACTATAGTGTCTTTCCCGCTGCAATGCTTTTTCCCACTCCAGTTGCATGTAAATATCCCCCTCTTCCCGTCTCCTCACCGCCGGCTTGCCAGGGCTGACAGGTTGTTAGCAGCCCCGGCAAGGAGGAAAGGAAGAATAATGGTGGGCTGTGTGAATGGCCGGTGACCTTATCGAGAGCTGCGAGCGAGCTTTTTGTTTCATATAGGCAACAAATCACAGAGTATCCCCTATCCGCCAGGTGGGATCATTCACTACCCAGCGTAGGCAATACTATCACCCCAACAGCACGCTACACAGATAAAACAATTGTTTCACAAGGGGAGCTTTGAATGGCTGTGACCTGGCCAACAAATAGCCCGGCGGTATAGTGGGAGGAATTTCTCTGCACTTCGCCAGTGAGTAAGAAAGATATGGTGGAAGAGACTTCGTTATCTCGCCAGTCCCCCACTCTCCAAGTTAGCAGTAAAGGCAGGAGTATATGCGAAACGAAATCAAAACGGTCCTATCCTTCTATATATCGGCGCACACCTCTCTTCCTCCGTACGTGTCCCCCCCCCCTGCACTCCCTTGAAAACAAAGGAAAGACCCCCCCGAGAAACCCCTCAGCAAACTACTTTAGCGAGAGCTACTCACAGTGCTCCCAAATATTCCACCGCACTCCAGTCGCTTCCAGAATAAATCCACAACATCCTACCATTCTCCTGTGACGCCTAACAAATTGTCCACAGAGCACTTCCCGGTACTCCTCAAACCCTGCCCAGCACTGGTATCTGATCGCCGAGATTCGGCTCTTCCTAAAGCCAACGGCAAACTTGCGTAACCAGACTGCGGACGTCAATCCACATTCTACCGTTCCCGAGCTAGGTTTACCTATCAACAGGAGGAGGAAAAATGTAGTGAGATAGGGGATACTAGTAGCTCCGGCGACCAGATATCCCATTGACTTCTTCCTGTGGAGGCAAAGTTTCTACACCAACAATCTCAACTGTTATCTTCTCTCTCTCCACAATAATGGTAGAGTTTCAGGTGCAAGTATTGCTTCCAACTCCTGAAACGACCCCTTCGGTCAATCTGCGAACATAGAAATTGCTTTCCCCTGTTGAAACCTTATCTCTGATTACAGGATGAATAGAATCACCGCTTTCACTACTCGAAGCTATAGCTCTAGTCGTATATCTGAATTCCGTCATCACCGCCGATGCCACCCTCGGCCGTTGCCATCTCACTTTCGATTTTCGGACATGTGTTAATGAATACCACCGTAGGTACCAATGATATTAAAGGCAAACTGGGTTGGGGAAGGCGCGGTCCCCGCAGGCATCTACGAATTGGCAAGCAAATAACATGAGAGTGCTACAGTATTCCCCAATAGTAATAACCTAATTTAGAGTATCTCGTCAAACTTTCAAACCAGGAATTACGAATCCTGGATAGCTACCAAGTGTAGAGGTGACTGTCGAGTGATATCCGATGAGTGTGGTAACACTTAGAGGGGACTTCTCCAGTCATGGACTTTCAAAATGGCCGCACAAGATGCCAGACCGCAACCAAGAGCTCCCCCAGATACTCATGTGCCAATGCAGCCATCGCTTTTGCACCTTGTATCTAACCTACATTGTTTTCGTCCAGAATTCACGTGCAAGTTTCCCCATATGATCACGTTTCTAAAATGCAGCAATGTCTAATAAAAGCCCCATATCCACCATTAAATTTGAGCACGTGCTTCCTTGCACCCCTCCTATCATCTGAAGGTTTGGATTTGCCGCGTGGCACGAGCCAGCCTTGTATCCAACCCGACCGAAAGTTATCCCTGGTAGGCTCAGGAATCCAGAAGGTAATTGAGCGGCATTGCCAAGCACTTCATCACCCCATTGACTTTCCAGCCTTCTCGATACCCTCGCCGTTTCGGATGTCTAGCGAGGAATGTATTCAGTCCGCTAGACTCCGTATCTCGGAAGAGCTACCGCTTCCAGCACCACAGCTGGAGCACCCAAGGGGTCCCTAGAGGGTCACGCACGACCTTAGCCTATTCAAGCAACCAAACACGCAATCAACCAATTGATCAGCCACCGCCTGCTTCTATTCTACTTAGCTTCTCTTCCACTCCCTTTCCACTCCTTTCTACTTGCATATCGAAAACACCGTGTGCCGGACATATCCGTCAAGACCCTCATTGGAATACTTACGAGTGATTTCACATGACGGTATATTCGAAAAAGGCCTTTGCACCGGTTGGCAAAACGGGAAAAGAAAGGCAAGGTAGTAGGCGGAATAGAGAAACGGAACGATATTACAGGTGGCTTTAATTAATAATTTTCTTTTCCCTTCAGGTTTCCGTGTGGAAAAACAAGTTGGACGAGCTATGTTTCTGTGAGCGAATACATTGGATGGGAATCAGTGAGAAGGAGGAAAAGGAAACCACCGCAGAGTGTTGCACCGGCATCTAGGGGGGGTGCATAACATCCTATATATATCTAGTTACAAAGACCCCCCGTTGAGAGATACCACGAGTTTGCTATATCCTCCACTCTCCATCCAGGATATCCTCCCAAATATCCAGCACGAGTGAAGCCCGGCCACACCCCCGCGCTGGGTGTTAGGCTGACCAGTGACATGTAGTGATAAGCCATGACTTGATTACCAACCAAAGCCCTCATCACCAGCCATCAACCTGGCCATTTTCAATTGACCCGAACCACCATTTCAAAACTATAACTACCAACCCTACCCGTCCTCTAGTATACCTCCCAATACCAAAAACGCCCCAGCCCGCTTTCCCGCCCCACCCTATAGAGTAGAGGAGGATCGAGTCAATATCCGTATGATATCAAACTCCTCCACCGGCCCACCAAACAAGACAAGCCAGAGCTGGAAATCCCTTCCAACCAGAAAACACAAAAAACGGCCTCAGCCCTATCGCCCCCCCCCCCCCCCCCCCTCCTCTCCCATTCCGAGCCTCGTGCCCGAGGGACGTGGCAGCATACCATGGTACCGAAAACCCAACAAACGCACCCACCCACACCACCCAAGGACCCATCCCCTCCCCCGAAAAGAAAAGAAAGAAAGAAAAAAAAAAGAACCAAGAATGCACGATACACATATCCACCTATCGGCAAAGTAGCACCACATACACAGTCCATGTACGGTTGCGCAATATCTCGAATAGACAAGTGCACCCACTCGGAACCCACGAGAGGACCGCATCCGACATCTGCACTTTTTCACGACTGGCGACTCCGAGGTTCGTTGCATCAAGAGGGGTGGAGGTGCAGACCGTATCTCCCTCCATCTACTGAATTGAGGGCTCAGATCTGTTTTGTTCTGTTTTTTCACCTTCCGCTTTCGCTCTGCAGGTGAAAGTTACATGTGTGATATTGCATGACGCCGCATGTGGGCTGATATTGCATACCTGTGGTGGTGCCGAACCGTTTTTAAACAGAACCACCATTGCTCACCGGACATTTACAAGGGAAAACGCCATTGGCGGTATCCACAAGTACTACCGGTAGGAGGCCCTTCTTTGAATGAGAGAAAAAAAAGCCCCCGGGATTAGGAGTGCAGTAGTACCCGTACATACGAGTAAGCCCACGGGAAGATCTAATAAAGAGATAGAGAATCAAACTGGCCAATCGAGCTGTTCCGCCCCACTCCGTTCTGATAACTATACAACTATCAAGTACCGGTAAGGTCAGCTTAGGTTAAGGTAGCCGACCCTCTCTCTCTCTCTCTCCATAAAGTGGTATGATAGTACCGTACCGTGTCGTATACCGCACGTAGTACGGTAAAATCGAAACCCGCCTAATACCATCCTTTTAAGAAAGCCCAATATCCCAAAAAGCGCATTGGTAAATTCACGAGGAGTTTTTTTTTCTTTTTTTCCTTTTATCTTTATTTTTATCTTTTTATCTCATGGCGCTCAAGTTGAAGCGCAACTTGACAGCATCTTATTTGTTGTGGACAACCCATCTTAGGGCGGGGAACATGACACTCGCGAAAACCACAAGCCTATCCAACACCAAAGCACCGAGAAACCCTTATATACAAGAGGAAAGCGCCCCGACTCACCCTCATAATCACGCAATCCTGGCCTTCCAATTCTTCCCACCACCCTCAGCGCCGCCCGCAATCCATCCAAACCTCTCAATAAGCTTCACCAACCCACCCCTCCTCTGTTCAAACACTGCTCTCTCGCCGTGTCCCCATGGAACATCAGGGTTCTCCAGTAACCGGTCGATAACCCCCTGCATCCACTTCGCCAACTCCACGTGAGTCTCGAGCAAGTCGCCATCAGCCTTAAGTCTGACCAGCTTATCCAATTCGCCCCGCAGGTCGAATATATCCTCTGCAGTCTTCAGTGCCGATTTATAGTATGTTGGGTTCCCGGTCTTGATAGCGCACTGGAGGAAGATGGTTACTATCTTGACATCAATGCGGACGCGGTGTTCGAGCATCATTTCGAGCATCTTTTCGGCGGTGGGGAAGCCAGGACCGCGACCCTCGCGCTTGCAGCAGGACATGGCGATGAAGAACGACTTTGCCGTCGGGGTTGTGTCGGGGCGGGAACGCATTGCCTGAAGGACATGTAGGGCATCTGGGCCCGAGCGTGACCTTCGTAGCAGGCGGAGAAGGTCGTGGAAGTTTTCGATGTCCGGTCGCACGGAGTAGGGAGGTGCGGTTAGGGTTTTCCAGTAGTATCTTCCTAGTTCTTTATCAGATAGTTGCGTGCATGCCCTGATGACCAGGCTGAGGACGTCGGTGCCGGGCTTGGGTCGTGTAGAGGAGGAGTTGGATCCAGAGCTGGGATCCCCGCACGTCGTTTGCCCGCGGAGGGGGGGCGGGACGTAGGGGACTCGCGCATCTGGGTCTCCACCCCCGGGCGTCTGAAGGTCTCTGATCCCGTTGATGGACTCTGTCGTTCCCTCGACATATAGCTGGTCCTCGGGGTTTATCTCCTGCTCCTCGGGATTGGGATCCTTGATGCCGAATACCTGCTCGACAATCTTGAAGGTTTCCTTCCAGTGCTCTGGTTTCGTGCCCGATAGGAGCACCCGTCCCATTGCACAGGCCAATTGCCCGTCAACCCATAACTTCCCGGCATTCCACCGGGACAGAACCCCCGCCCAGACTCTCCGGCCCTCCTCCACCTCGCGTACACCCTGAATCCCCTTCAGCAGCGTAGTGTATGTGATCGCATTCGGCGCATTGAGTCCGCTGAGCGGTAACTTTGAAACAATGGCCCATATGGAATCGACGTCCCCGCGTCTCGAGCACACTTTCAACACAGCATTAGTGTGTACTATCTGCGGCTCAACCGACGAATTCGGATTGCTCATAGAATGGTACAACTGCAGCGCCCTCTCATGCGCCGACGGTTGATTCGGAATCTCTGCCAGGGCGTTCAGCATAATCGTGAATGTATAGGAGTCGGGGAATATCGACATTTTTTTCATCTAAACCAAAAACATTAACTCTCGCAAAACCACTCCACCGGCACAGCTCAGATAGACAGACGTACATCATTAAAGGCCTTAAAGGCAACCCTCAAGCACCCCCGCTCGATATTGTATCCGATAATGTGGTTCCAACTAACCACGCTATTGAGCGTCCGACTCCCTTCCCGGGCCAGTTGTAACGCTTTGTTATCGTCCCCCCGAACCAACTGCTTTTTCACGGCATCAGCCAGTTTGTGTGGGTCCCTAAAGAGCCCAGAATTGCGGCCCCTAAATCTTCGTTCCCCGACCCGAGCCGCGGAGGCATATGCCGTTCGTCGAGAGACATGTGTAGATATCAACGCAGTGATATTTCGCCGCCAGCAGGTGCAGCAATTGGGCATTGTGCGGGTGGTTGTAGTGGTGAACATCCCGCCTATAAAACAGACAAGCCGGCATTTTCAATCCAACCACCAATTCAAAAAAAAAAATTTATCAGATCTCGATGAGGCTCTCTAGTTTCACAAATATTATCAGATGATCTAAATATCCCTACCAGCCTCCCGCCCAAGGCCGAGACAACAATTTATTGTAAGAGCCGCAACGAGTGGGACGATCACAACCAACCCGAGCCCCCCCATACGAGTAGGCGCCCGACATGCATTTTCCCCTCTCCCACTTACTCCTCGCCCTCCCATTGGCCATAGCACACCTGGCCGAAGACATTTCCAAAGTCCCTACCGTCCAAGAAGCAGCCGTGCAAGCCCGCGAGCTACTTCGCTCCGAGAAGATCGGTACGCTGAGTACCGTTTTCCCAAGCTCGGATGCAAGCGGACTTGGCGGTCATCCTATCGGGATGATGGACTACTACGCTGATTGGTATGGTACTCGTACCGCGCTTCTTTTCCCATCTAACCCCTCACCGTACCCATACGGGTGATCTACACACCATCTAACATCCAGTCCAGTTCAAACAACGGAAACCCCACCCTCCTAGCAATCAAAATCGCCACATCCTTCAGAAATGCCAAAAACGGCGCCCCAATCTCCCTAACCCTTCGCGAGCACTCCCCTTCCAGCGAATTCTATTCACCGGCTGCGCACCACCGTCTTTCACTGATGGGTCGTTTAAGTCGACCCATCCCCAGGAATAGCGATGAGGGCAGACGGGCCAGGGCGTGCTTTATAAAGGCGCATCCTGACGCAAGGTGGTGGGTGCCCGGAAACCCGATCCACGAGAGTGAGTGGGTTACATTCGAAGTCGGGAGTGTTTACTGGGTCGGTGGGTTTGGCGATCGGGAGTTTATCGGGGACATTCCTATTGAGCTTTATCGGAATGTCACTTTCAAGGAAGCGATGGATGAGGTGATACCTTTCCACATCCAGCGAGTCTGGGATGGGTTGAAGAATAGGTTGAGGATTAAATAAGGCGATGATACATGACGCACTCACGCACGTATGGGTTATGATGAACGTTTGGCACTCATGTATACGTTCGTTCATTTTTGAGGGCCCCAAGCGCCGATGAGGCGTACTATACACTCATGGATAGCTGTCGTTAATATCTACCGTGAATAGTCCTTTATGACTATGCACATATACACCTTAGTCAAAGAGCCCCCTCGCCTGAGAAATATCCTGCGTAGGCCCAACCGCTTCCATGACCGTCTCCGCATTCATCTCCCCTTGCTCATCTCCCTCGCTCTGCGTCGTATCGCCACTTGGTTCAAAGGCCCTCTTCCGCGTTACTGCTGGTGGAGCGCATGGTGGGGGTGGCGGAGGAGACTGATCTCTGACGACCGGCCTTGGCCGGTCATCGCTGTTCAAATTAGTGTCCCATTTAAGGAACGGTTCGTCCCATACAACCTTCCCAAGGTCGTCATCATCACTCTCCCCATCGCTGCTTGAATATGGTAGAAATAAGCCTTCAGGAGGCAGAGCACTAGCCGGCACCGGCGGGAACTCCGGCTCCTGTTGCTGGGTGAATGCGGAGGCAGATCTGGAACCCGCCGTCCCTGAAACATTTAGTCGAGAACGATATAATGACCCGCTGGATTGATGATCTTCTGCTGGCTGCATCACTCTGTCTTCGGTGGTGCGCTGTGAAGGGAGACTACCCGTAAATTGAGGCCTAAGGCTCCCTGGTGGATCCATCAAACCTCGCAGTTGGGAAGGGGTATTAGTCTGCGATTGCGGAGGAGCAGCCTCTGGTGGAGGGCGGGGGGCGGGAGGTTGATGTTCAACCCTGGTTGTAGTAAACGATTGAGAGGCCCTATTGTCTCCCAACGTCATGAGCGTAAATTCACAATTCATTCCCTCCTGCTCGTATGTTACTTGTAACGGATGACCAGCTTCGCTATAATAAGCCGTTACCGAGGCATGAAGAGAATCTGCATGAGCAACGATAGCCTTGAAATCCTTCAGACTAACAGCAACATGCACGCCATCTTCAGCGCCGAAGGTATCGAAATCAGCAGTATCAAAGGATACAGAGGTCTGCAACGGCTGCTTCAGTATCTCTAGTCCCATCAGCCAAACTATCCCAAACACGCAACGAAACAGCGAGCTGGCAAACCTTTCCCATCGACCAACTTCTCGGTAAAGCTCGTAAAGGCGGCGCGACCATTCTCACTCGAAATATCCAATTGCTCCGCCTTGGGGCCGAAATGCTCCATGAAGTCCCTCAAAAACCGTGCCTTCACAATCCACATATTCCTCGCCGCGTCCTTATCAAACACGGCATGCATGACGTCCACCTCTTCATAGGTAAGACGATACGTCTTCAGCACCCGATTCCTGCACAGCAAGCGCACAAGCATCCTACACTCCCCCTTCTCCACGAAGCGCACCTCACACCTCTCGATGGCCGTGTCACCGGATTTACTGTCGAAGTAGCGCTGCCGAAAAGTAGACAGGAGGGCCTTGGCATAGAAGCGGCATGTAAACCGGTTCTCCTGTGACTGCGAGGGCGTTGGGAAATTGTATGTTTCGAAGAACCTGGTCCCGGCGAGGGTTACGGCGGCATAAGCGGATTTGGAAGAGTTTAGGGAGGAAAGGGTTAATCTATTACGGCGGGCTTCGAGGGAGACGTATTCGCTGAATTTGGAGAGGGCGACGAGCGATTCGTGGAGTTTTTGGGTGGAGGCCGGGCTCAGTGTGAAGTTGAGGTCCATTGTCGGTGGTGGTGGTGGTGGGTGAGCTTCCTTCCGGCCTACCGATCTATATGACCGCATTGTAAACTTTATTCTAGGTTTATATTACATCACGAGATGTCACTCGATTTACAATTTTATAGCTCCCCCGATGGAGGGAGCTGCTGACCACAAGATTTTCCTTCCCTATCGTGGCAGCATTATTATATTTCCGGGCTGATTGATCCAGCACTACCCCGCCATCTTCCCCCGTGCATTCCCGTCGGGCTCCGGACCCGACACACATCCGTCTCCAGCCCTTACCATCCTTGGACCCTGCCATTCATTCATTGTCGAGATACGGTTACCCGGCCCCAGCATCCCCTCAACCACTCCATCAAAAAAGCAGTACGGGTACCGTAGTGAGGCCCTGCAAGCCCCACATCATGTCCTCCAAAGATAAAGCCCCGCAACAACAGACCGGTAGCTCCCCGCTCTCTCCCGAGGAATCCCTTCCAAGCTAACAATTAATAATAGTCGACATCTCAACCCTAAGCGTCGACAATCTCGCCGCCGTAAAAAAGCAACTTGACGACGAACTCGAGCACCTAACTACCTCATTCGCAAAACTCCGCCAGGCCCAGAACAAATTCAAAGAATGCATAGCAACGGTTAAGACTGGGCTCCGCCCTGGTCGGTCCCCCTCTTCCCCGTCTTCCCGCTGGCTCGCTGACGGGAAAGGATGACAGGCAAGACTATTTTAGTCCCGCTTACCAGTTCGCTTTATGTTCCTGGGACGCTCTCGGATACGGAAAACGTCCTCGTGGATGTCGGCACCGGGTACTACGTTGAGAAGAGCGCTGCTGACGCGGAGAAGTTCTACGCTGAAAAGGTGAAAACGCTCACGGGGAATCTGGGGGAGCTGGAGAAGATTGTTGCGCAGAAGAGTCAGAGTGTGCAAGTTGTTGAGAATAGTGAGTAGTTATTCCGCTGGTAATTTGTGGACGGATGGAGTTAGAGGTGCTAACTTGAGGACTAGTTTTAAGACAGAAGGTTATGGCGAGCGGTGTTAGTTCTTCCTCGTAGGAGGCGGTATTGTGCGAGGCGGGCGAGCTACATACGGGTTACCCTTTGGCCGTGACTCGGGACTGTATATACAATAGCGTTCGTATCATACATTGGGTGTCAAATCGACGGAAATTCTCAACTTACTTGCCGTATATTCTGCCGCGATAGGAACAAGTGAGCTTAGAATTCAACTGTGGGATATCGACAGGAACTAAGTCTGGGACTTGCATAGCGCTTCGCTTTTTCCGGCCCCCTGTTCGCACATACCCTCCTTGATTCCACCACACAGTGTCTGGGGGAAAGGCGCACCCTGAGTGCAGTATAAATTGGGGGGCTATTAGCCGCGTCGGTATTTATAATAGTCGTTGCCGTAGCCCACATTTCGACCGAACCATAAACCATGGTTGGGGCCAAACCCCTGATTAGAACAATGGTTTGTAAAAACACCCGGACCTCAAACATACTTTAGTTTAAAGATCTCCCCCCTAATTTCAATCTTTCACCACACCGGGGCGGGGGATACTTTTCGAGCACAGAAACCATGCACCCCTTGCCCGGCATCATCCTCTTTCCCCCTACAACCGTCCATTCACGATCCTTCTTTAACAGCGGTAGACTGTAGAATTCGAAACAGACGATGGCGTTATTACCGCACAAGCACTCCACCCCTTCTGTTCGCCCGCCCGTGACCTAACCTGCAGGTAAAGAGGGGCAAGGAAGTCCTACCAAATGCTAATAGCTTAGTTGGGGGAGCGAAGTACGGTACTCAGGTCTCTTCAATTCAAAAACTCGGAGGGATCCGAAGGTCACCCCATCAATCCGGGCGAGCACCTCACTTTCTACTATTTAGTTTCTTACTCAACGTATACTCAGCATTGGGGTGGAATGCGCTAGGGTTTACAAGTAATATGGTCCATCCAGACCAATAGTCATCCTTTAAACTGTTTACTCTTCATTACCTCCGCCTGGAGTTCTCCCCAGTGCACTCGAACGCAACGCGATTTAGTGCAAATTTAATCAGATCCAGCCATGCTGGTGCGTTGCCTTACCTCCCGGTCCCGGGTGACAAAGAAGGATTAGCAGCTAGTTATTCTCACGAGAAATCCTAGAGATAGTACTTGCGCCAGCTTAGTAACAAGGCCATCCCCAAGCAACCCCCTATAACCAATTTTTCCCACCAGCGAAGCCCAACTTTCACTACTGCAATTTATTTGTTCCATTTCGGATGAGCCAAAAGACACAAACTTAAGAGACAAAGTATTCAGCTACTCTCTCTTTACAAAAACTCACCAGAGGAACACAATCCCGCGCTTCCAACCCTACTCTCCAGCAACGCTATTCCCACCATTGTCAAATAACTAACCACAGGATGATTCCTAACAGCCACCTTGGAAAGCGTAGCTATAGAAATTACATTCTACCACCGCAGAAACAACAAAAAAATAAAGGATAGTTACTCGGAGAGGTGTTCTTTTTTTGGAATTAGTACTGGGTGAGTGATGGTGGGTGATGGATGACGAACCAGGAATAGTGATTGTTGGGAATAACTGGCTTGTGTTCGCCGGAGCTCATTCGCCCAAGTTCCGGGTTTTCCTCAGGGCAGGTTTGTGGGAAGCATTATCATACCCGCTGTCCAGTAATATAATGCCATAAACAGCGAGATGATAAAAAACCATGCGCACTTCCAACACCATCAGCGGCTCCCGAGCGCTGTTCTTACTGTATCAATCCCAGCTGATACGGCAGCAATAATACCACACCCACCCGTTACCCTACCCCGACAGCTAACAGCAACAAAGCTCCCGGACTACTACCGTATACACTTCAACACCTACCATAGCCAAAAAGAGAAGAGAAACGCTTCCAAACACCTGAGCACCCACTTTTCCCATCAACAGGTTAAGCCATCCCCGCGATGTCACGTCACTTCGAATCGCAAGAGCCCCAAGGTTTGCTTACCGCGTATCATACCTTCGTCCGGGGGTAACTAGAGCACAGGATCACGAGCATGGGGGGGGGGGCGGAGAGCTGAGCTAGGATAGCGTCTACTACCTATAATACCGCCCCCACCACCGAAACTGGGAAGTGCGCTCAAGATTTGTGTCTCACGGCAGATCACTCGTCGGGGACCTGCAACGATAGCTCTATTAGCCAATCATGATAGGGTAATTTAGAATATCCTACCGGTGCTCGCTGTGATGCCCATGTCCCATGGTATTATACGATCAGTGCCCCCGTTTGTACTTTATATCCGCTAGGACCTGGGAGGCTCGAGCAATCCTGGTTCGTACCATATCATAGTTAGTGGGGATCATGCGATTCGAGCCTGAAAGCCGGGTCGACTCCTGCCAAATCCTACTCCCGCTTCTTTCCATCACGGAGGAACAAGGATGGTATGGTATGGTAGTAGCTCAATGGATAAGTTTACATTGGTATTCCCTGCCATCTAATTCGAATGCAGAGTAATCGCCCCGTCTGACAAAAATATATGACACCCGTCGGAGGAAAGTGAAATCCGGCCTTCGGTTAGTAGAAAGTGAATATTAAAATACAAATCCCCATTGCCACCTCTACACATCCTCACCTCTACAAGAGGAAGGAGGGACGGCACTGTGGGGGACTAGGAATCTAAACACAAGGAAATAGGAGGGATAAAAAATTACAGAACAGAAATGAAAAATAGACAACTGATAATCGACTCTGCGAGAACCACGAATGGGTATAATACATCCAATCCGATTTGTTTCCTTTTTACAATACCGCCAGAACAACACTAACCCCAGCCACCACCACCGCCATCCCCGCCCTCAATGTCCCATCGCCCCTTCCCCCGGTGGCAACACTGGCCACGCCCGGTCCCTTCCCCAGTCTGATCCCTCCATCGCCCCCACTATCAGCGTTGAACGTTACAGTCTTATTATAAGTCATTTCACTTTCTGGATCCTCGCATTTCTTGTCGAAGCATGGTTTTGTCTTGTTGAACTCTGCCATGTCCAGGCCACTTGACCGCGACGCTGCTGGGGGCGTGGAAGGCGTGGCGAGAGTTAGTCTGTAAGTTGTTGTTGGGGTCGAGGAGGCGGGCATCGAGTGCTCGAAGGAGGTTCCCTCAGAGCTAGACCACGCTGTTGTGGGGGTTGAGGTCGAAGTGGTCGTTATAGGGTCTTTAGAGGAAGATGAGCTAGCCGTGGTGGTAGTGGTGGTGTTGGTGGTGGTGATGTTGGTGGCAGGAATTAATGTAATGGAGCCGATAGTAGCACTGCTGACGATCACAGAGAATGAAGTCGTGGTGGCATTCACTCCGGATGAGGATGGGGGTGCGGCGATGGTAGTAGGTGGCTTAAGAGATGATGTCGAACTACAGTTTGAAGTAGAACCCCCTTCGGTAGAAGTAACGACACCAGTCGACTCAGTTTTAATGACGCCGGATGTTACCATAGTCAGGGGCGCAGACGAAACCACTGATTTTCCAGTGGCAGAAGCTGTCGTGGGGGCGATGCCACTATCGGAAGACAGCTCGTGTGTACCACTGGTAGGTACCACGTATGTTCCAGAGGTAGGAAGTGGCGCAGATAACGAAGCCGAAAGGGTGGAATATTCTGAAACTTTAACAACGGTCGCTAACGTTGTTGGTATTAAAGTCTGAATACCTGCGAGACCCGTAATAATCGACGTAGGAGTTACAAGCGCATTATCCGGCGGTGTCGAGATGTCCACAATGGCGTTATTCGGCGGGCCTTCCACGGTAGCCGGCTCGACCTTGGCGGGCATAACCCCCGCAGGTACTATCCCGCCAGCCGTTGCGTGTCGGCGGTGAAATCGCTGATGACCACGACCGGCCGATACACCCTCCTGGAATGCCGCCCCGAGGGTCAAGAAACCGAATAGGTATAGTGATGTCGAGAAATGCATTTGATCTTGGTTTATTCAAATAGCCTCCCCCGCCTCCTTAAGTTTGACCCGGTCTATTCCAGCTACGTTATTGTTATGTTGAATTGTCACAGATTCATAACGGCCAGGAGAGCAGTCAAATCTCGTAAGACGGTACGAAGCAAGTGGACGCCGGCCTCAGTGAAAGTCTTTTTTTTTTCTTTTTCGCGGATACCAAATCACGCCTTGCGTGGAGGTATTCAAGAGGGAAATGGCTACATTTACCACCAGTCAGCAAAACATCACTTCCCCGACATCAATGCTAAACATTCAGTGAAAAGGTATTAGGACCACTTACTCCGATATCGCTTGGACTTGAGGCCAAAAGAATGGACGCAGATCTAATAACTGCAAATATCAAAACGACAGGCACCGGCAAATCCTTAGGGGAGAAAACCAGCACGCAAAACTGGGAAGGGGGCGAGAGGGTAGTGGCATACCTAAGTACTCGAGTGCCCAGAGCCCACACCCGGATCGCTGGCGCTCTCATCTATGGCCATACATTTGATAGGAGGTCATGGCGCCGGGTGGAAACGAAACGGAAGATTGAACCAATCAGGGCGCAGAACGGGCCCGGCTGGATGATTGTAACCGGGAAACTTTAGCCAACCAAAAGTCCCGAACCAATGGTCTCAAGCTCGCGTGCCCCCCGAGCAAATTGCTCACTGTGTCCTCGTTGACATTTCATAGGGTTAGCCGCCCAGCCCAGCCTCACCTCCTTCCTTGCAAGTGTCAGTATTACCGTGCCGAGCACGCATCGAGATTGCATACCATATGCAAACTGCACAGGAAGGGAAGGAAGCAACCTGATTGATGGCGGTGACCTGAAGTGGTTTGGTAGGTCCCCAGCATTGCCAGAATCCCTTTGAAAACAATCAATTCCAGTCTGCGATGTTTCCCGAGTGGTGTTCTTGGCAGTAGAAACTATTTAACCTAGGCGGCACAGAGTAGCCAGGCTTAAGCACGAGCAATCAACCACCTTCCCACTATCCTCAAAGGTTTTGAACGGTACGGCAGACAACCGCGGGGAGTGGCAGTATGATAATTTCTCTCTTTTAGGGGCTGCCTCGGATTGTCCATGCCAATCTTGATGGTTTACCTCCCATTCGGCCAAGCTCCAGTGCCTCATGCCTTGTCGCTGTTCCAATTACGGCCGAGGAGGAGGACTCGTGCTCGAGTACCGTACGATACGGTATCCTGAATTTCTCCCCTGGAACTTGCTGTCCAATCGCCCTTCCGCGGTGCTTGTACTCGTACTTGTACCTCCTGCCAAGCACAGAAGTCTACCATTTTGGTTTCTTTTTTTCCAGGGGCACTCCAGTTGCCGCGCCACGATTCCAATTGGGCTGGCTGATCTGAGCTACAGGTACAAGTACCGTACAGTAGTGGATGGCGGAATAAGGCAAACTTCTCCCAGACATGCAGCTGCATCGGCTCAGCTGCTCGAGTACGAGTACTGTACCGTACGTACAGCGCGATACCGGAAAGCGAGGATAAATGAGAAACCCGACCACCAGTGGACCGTAAATGTCGATACGAGTACGTGTATGGTTCCTGTGCAACCAGAACCTGCCCTCGTCGCCAAATCGATTGAAAATTTCAAAACTGGGAGTAACATCTCCTTCAGAAGGTATGCTGCAAATTCCCCCGGTAAAGTTGTTTGTTTTCACCCATGGTTCACTAGAAAATTGTTGTGGCGGTTTGAGTTAGAGTTGGAAATGTTATCAATAGCCCCCTACAACACAATTCTAGTCATTGATTTTAAATGTATTGATAAGGTAAAAACAGGATAGCAATCATTAGATGCTTTTAAGAGGGGTCCCTCACAAAATTACCGGAGGAATTCTTTTTAAAGTTTTTTCCTCCAATGTTAATAATTCAGTATGTCCAGATTTTCCAGGAACTTTAGGTGGAGGACAGGCTTTAGCTTTCCGCCACTACTCGTATAGTACCAGCAGCGATCCATAGCGAAGGCCCTTGACCACCGTTTGAGCACCGCAAGCGGTGGCAAGGCCTATGGTACCGTACTGTACTGTGCTCGAGTACCGGATTATCTCCCCAAATGAGGATCTCCGTGCAAGGTTTTAATCCCCGTATCATGGAGATCGTGTTAACTCCTGTGAGGCAGCCTCAGCCCCAGCTGACCAACCGTTCCTTGCGTGCATGGGGCGATTCAATCCAACCCAGGCACCACCCGATTTGACCAGATAATAGTCTGTGGTATTTTAACACGTGCTTCTAGAGCACTGTACGTACTTATCCCGGATCGCGCCGAACCGGATGCTTCGCTGTTCCGTATGAAATGCTGTTGATCCAAAAAATTTCCCGTTGTACCGGACAGGTTCTTCCAAATTTTGGCCCTCCGGGATAGCGGGGTGTGAGTGTACTGTACCGGTGGACCTTGAGGGTGTTGCGGGGTCGCACTCCAAGTAGCGAGATAAGTTATTTGTCGCAGCGGAAAGCGAGCTCAGAATCAGGTCAGAATATCACATTGCCTAAACCCCTGCTGTTATTACTTGTTTATTCTCATATCGAGTGGTGCACATATTCATATTACCCCAGTCCTTTTCTCCGATCGTGCGACAGTCACGTGTTGGGTAAGGTGGCGGAATAATCATTCTCTGGACTGGAGGTGCGCCCTTCGACCAATAAATTTTCCCTAGTTTTTTTCTTTTTTTTTTGAGGTAATGCTCAGGACAGCACCGTTTCCTCTTCACGAATCCCGAGCTGGAAAGAGGGGGCCAAGGGTTTATATAACAGGTTAGTCTAATCCATAGCCTGCCGACCAGGAAACAACAGCAAATCAATTGGGAAATTCAGTCTTTCTCATGAAATCCTGCGCTAGCCTGGTCTTAACGAGCACTAGACCAGCCATTCATCATTTCTCGAGAGCCGGGGTCTCTGCGAACCGAACCCAACAGTCTAGCGGGCAGCCTGACAGTTGTTCCATCCATACGGAGTGTTTTACGTTATGAGAGGGTCTTATTCCTTTGGGTTGCCTTTTCAAGTCTGCTAGGATATTGCAACTTGCAGTTAGGCTGTTTACCGTATATCGAGGAGAGTCCCGGGGTCTGGGGGCCTTCGAACTGATATCCCGGCGGCCCTCAATCGAGGCAGAGACACCGCACTAGCAAGCACTACGAGTACTAGAAGATATCTATAAAGCTTGTGTGCAGACCCTGTGAAGCTCTGTGGGGGCTCGGAAGAGTGCCGGTTGCTTTTTTGGTCGTCCTATTCCACCCCGTGATGGATCTGAGTTCTCTATTCGTTACCCATGAACCGCAAGGGTGCTACGACAAAAATCCGCAACTAGGCGCTGGGTACTATCTAGACAAGCCCATGGAATAATTGTATCATTTGCTGCAGGTTCCCGTGTTAGTCTTATTCACCTCGGGGTGTTTTGATACCGTCTGCCGTTACTAGACATATTGAAAAGGTAACAAAGGTAACTCATCCCCGGGTGTCCTAACCACACCCTGAATACTTACTCTGGATGTACAGCACGTATGGTTCGTACCACCCAAAAAATGCACCAAACATTCAACCTTTTTAGATCCTATATGCCCTGGATCCGGTGAGTTTTTAAGGGGAAAAATAAACCTGTTTAAGAGAGGATGAAGCAGAATTATAGCTATTTTTCTCGTGATCGGAGTTCTCGGAAAATTTTCCCTAGAATCCAAAAAGGTGGAAGCTGGTACAAGTTTTGGGTGACACGAACTATACTATTCTGAATTCTCAAGACTACTTGCACCGCATAAGAAATCACTCGTTTCCTAATCGACAAAATTTTTCTAAGGGAAGCAGCCCACGCGGCCGCTTACCCATTGGAAGGCCCCTTCGAGTGGATCGCACTATTAAAACACCCTTAAAGTGATGCCTAAAAATTAAACCGCAACCTCCCATCCCGGTAATGCGTCTGGATAGGCTATAGTAGCAAGTGCATGTACCATACTTCAATCATGGGTATTCACCGCGCAATGAACTTATCGGTTGGGGCACAGCGGTAACTTACCCTTATGAATATAGGAAAAGGAGTTGAGGGTGAAGGAAATAAGGGCCGGGAACATGAACCACTGGCGGTTGCTGACAATCATTCCCTGCTCCGGTCCAACGAGCCAAGTTCCAAGCGCTGCATATTCCGCAACCAAAAATATATCTGTAGTAACCGTAATACGGGTCGCACTAGATTTGGACGGAAGAGGGCAATTCCGACGTCTTCCCAAAATCTATTTATGGGGCCAAATGATAAGGTACAGTACTCGTGTTGTGACGCCTGTAATGTGCTCCTTGTAGAGAAGAGTATGGAAGATGGGAGGCCCCCACAACGGAATAATGATTGTCTTATTCTATTCCAATGTCAGGAAAGTCCCTAGCTAGACATTAATCCTCCTAGAAAATATCGCAGCTCATCAAACCGAAATAGCACCAACTAGTATATATGTGGCACAATAATACCAATGGGATCTCGGTATATATGAGCCTCTCTGCTCAGGATGACACATGTGGTGGCCCATCCCGGCGCTGCGGGTTGGGGTCTACTCACAGGAAATCAATCGAGCGGGAAATCTCAACTGTATTGACTTTCTGGGGCGGGTCGACCCCACCGTAACCGGAGTTTTGGTTATAGTACGCTTGGGGAAATATATGTATATAGATATATTTACTATTGACACACCGAACCCCTAGAGCGATTGACCACTTGATTGCGTGAACTAATTTAGGGAAGAGGAAAGCACTAGGTAATTATTGCATAGGTACAAGCGAAAGCCATCCATTGGAAAGTAAGCGTCCCCATTATCGCCTCTACGATTCACACTTTCCAGAAACTGAACTAGCCCATGTCGGCCTCCGATCATCCAACCCCAAACGATTTCTCCTCTCCCTTCTTCTCAAAACCCCTCCACACCAACCAAAGAAGCAAACCGCCAGGACCCCCATAAAGCAAAGTATTTTGCGAGCCATCACCCTCAACCCCTTCTGCTCGTCCTCATCCTCCAAAATCACCGAATCCTCTACAGGGCTACCAGTCACCGGGTGAGTCCACGTTTTAGGAGGTCGCATGAGCGGTGATGGGACTTCAGTCCCCTCCTCTTCGGCATCGCGCGGGGGGGGCGGTAGCGAAATACCCAAGGAATCTTTCGAAATGGTCTTGCGAGGATAGGAAGCCTCCGGACGCCAATTAATACACTTCTCTCGAAGATGAAGTTGTATATCCAAGGATAGACAAGGTTTATGAGACGTGCAAGTGACCGACTCCAAAAACTGCGAGACAACAGCACAGAAAGCGCGGCGGCAGGCTTCGTCGCAGTTGTTTGTGGAATACGGGTACAATGTCGAATGGAATGGTGGCAAGGGCATTATATCTTGTCCTTGTGGGGTGCGTCGGGCAGATGCAGAAGTAGCGAGCAACCCTCCGAGGATGATGATGAATGCGGCTGCGGAGGACATTCTTGTCTGTGTTGGTTAGGATACCCGGATCTAGTGTTAGGGTGGTAGTACCTACGGCGGTGGTGGTGACAATAAGGATGGTGGCGATATTATCTAATGAGTGATTGTTGGTATTTACTGGATGGTCGAAGCCTACTTATGAGGGCGATTATATATTATCGTCGGCCCTTCCGTTAGGGGCTAGATGCAAGGTGGTTCGAACGACCCCCTGAGGAACGCACTTGAAGAATTTGTCGATCCGGTGATGTCTAAGCAAGGGGAGAGGTTCCATTCTGGCCCGCAGAAACAACCGGCCAGAGCAGAGACAAGATCACTGTTTCCCACCACCGTCCCGCATTTATGTGCCCCGGTTCTTGGTTTAGCCGCCTTTCAGGCCAGTCCAGAGAATTCAGCATTCCATTGCCTACGAAACCGGTGTTTTCAGGGCCCGAATGAGAATTACCTAGTTCCAAGTTGACAGTTGAGCCCGCCATCGGTTGCCTATAGCTATGGCAACCGTGCTATAAGTTTGTGAGTTGAGTACTGTAGTTGGCGACAATCCAACAACTTGAGTCTTCCCTAGCGGAACCCCCTGCCCCTCAGCAGGCAAGGGGTCACAACTACCTATAAACAGGAAGAATTCAAAACCCCACCGCAGAAAAAATGACTCACTCGTTAATCCAGCCTTGTTAAAATCGCTACGGTAGTCGATACAACCCCCTACTGGAACACCCTTTTTTATTCTTGCTCGACACAGTCCAGACGTGAGCCAGCAGAGACGGCGGCGAGACACTTGCCCTCAAATACGAGATGAAGGGATCTTTAGATCATCATACTGAATAAATGCGCGCTGCCCAGACGACCATTTGGGGGTAGTCTCCGCTTCAGATTCACGAATCATGATTTCTGTCCACTGCGTCATGGGAGATCACTCTTCTTGGGAGTCTACCATATTGTTGTGATATGGCAGGGGTTGTCAGGGGCTTCCTGATAACCTCATGCAAGGAGCAGTCTAGAAGTATGCGAGGAGATGCGAGGAATGGTATGGATTGGAGGGAATGTAGCCACCAGATGGATATCTGGTCGGTTGGGTTTTCTATCGTATGTAGTGGTCATCCACTTTGGTGATAGGAAGGGGGTTAATTAAGTCAATTAACTGTTAACAATTCTTGCTCACTCAAACGATCATAAACTCTTTACAAAAGTACCTAACTAAGTTCTCCTCTCTACTTTATCTAGATTCTCCTTTCTACTTCACATATTGTTGGCATAGTGGCAACTAGTATCATTAGGACTGTATATAGTAATACCTCTCAGAGGTATAAGTACCATTGCCTGGTACACAAGAGACACAATAGCGATTCACTGATTCATCCTCTCAGGAACATACTCCTCTCGCACTCCGTGATCTCCCAGGCTCCGGCTCGGTCGCTGATCTCACATGCGATATTTCCAACACATATTACTAGGGGTGCTTTGGGTGTTAGAAATGTAATCTCCTAGCCTCAATTTAGCTTCGGGGGTAAATCCTTCACACTTCCAGATATATTCTTGGACAATAAGGGATTGGTGGAAGGAGGTGTACGGAAGGGGGACCAGCACTCACCCGAAATCAGGACCCTCAGTTCACATTGGGAAGAGTGAATATTTGATGGCCAGCCTGAGGAAAGAGAAACCTAGAATAAGGGCAGACCTCCCAACAGGATGGTAGGGCGCGGGGGCCACAGCGCATCGATATTTAACGAATTGAGATTGGGTCTTCTCTCTTCTCTCTGATTTCTAGAGATCTTCGGCCAGCCTTTCCTTCTGTTTCAATTGAGATGCTTACCACCTCTGATGCGCCAACACATTCCCCTAGCGCCCCTCAACAAAACTTTAGTGAAAGGGCCATGTTCTAAAAACCTCGCCCGTTCGCTCACCCACTGCAGCCGGGATCACTCTGAATAGCGTATGGTACCAAATCCACCCTACCTTCCGAGCTCCACACCCACCAAAACCCCGGCCAGAAACCACACAAAGTCCGTTCACTATCCGTCATTAAAGTACTAAACTTAAAGTTGTCAATGCCTGTTAATAAATCTATTTCGGACGAGAAATGACACTTTTAGGTGATCTCAAAACCCTGAGGCTACGTTACCCTATGCCTTCCAACTTTTGTCCAAGGCTACTAAAATCCGTACAAAATTTTGGAGAGAAAACATCAATGAGAGCCTAGAGGTTGAAGAAATATCTGGTGGTTCATCGGCTACAATTAAAACCCAATGTTCCTGATATAAAATAGAAAAATCACTACCACCCCTATCCAGGTGTCAAACCTACCGACTATCATCTATCTGTCTTTCGTGTTGTTCAACCCTTCACTTTCCTAGCATTCATCAAAGATCGTATTCCTCCTGCCGCCCCGTTCAGCATCATATTTTGGGTTCGAACAAGTTGAGGGTTAGATTTGATGGAGCTTAAATAAAAGCACCGGATGATAAAGCAGCGAAAATGCAATCAAAATAGGCTTGAAGTATAGCCAAGCGTAGAAGGATAGTGAACTAGGCAATCGATACAGATACTAGCCTAGGACGGACCGGGGGATATTTCTACAAAAATCTAACTCGGGAGACCAAAAGAAACTTCATGAGCTCTAATGAGACAAACCATCCCGACAGATCACAATCCTCCATAAGGCTTCAAGAAAACTACCGTATGTCTAAAGAAAGCTGATACCCCATGCACGATTCCCTATGGCAAGGGGTATCAACAAAACCAAAACCTAAACCCTGTGCTCTATCTATGTTTTGAAGTATATATATATTATGTATATATATATACAGTATACTCCATCCGAGCCGCCAAGTAGTTTTCCAACCAGGATATGCTGGTGGCAAGGTAAACCCAGATCTATCCCAGTGGCCAATAAGATGGCCTGAGGGCTGTTGGAATGCCCTAGCAGGGAAGAAATGAACGGTCCTCCGCGATTGGGTGATAGAGTATCGAGAAGGGGGATGTAGTTGACCGCTTGAACTTTATCCGCCACCTGTCCGGATTAAAGGTGATTTTTGGGAGAAGCATTAACGGGAGAACTGGCTTGGGAAGTGGTGCGAGAATTGTGTTATCCTACTCCCACATATATTCAAATAATTCCTCGAATTGGAAGGTGATACCCCCGGCGCATTTTTTTCACATTGGTGGGGATCTGGTTTAACCAGAAACGGACTAATTTATAATTAAGCTCGTTCGATCTCACTGTGGCCTTCCTTCACACAACTCAGATACTATCTTTGGTCTGGGACCATGCTCAATGAACGGAAGTTTGGTACTACATTGTGCAACCCGGTATATCAATTCCATCAGGGGAGGGGGGGCATTTGATAGACCCCTTCCGACCTTCATTAAATCTGGAAAGTGGTAAAAAGTTAGTAATATAGGTAATTATTGAGAGCTATTATAGGGAAACAATTTATTGAGGGGAAAGATGCCAAAATAAGCAAAAAGGTTACTGGGAGTGGAAAGACACTCAAATAGATACAAATTTACTCTGAGAGAGGCTATAAAGCATACATTATACAAGGTTAAAACGGAGTAAAAATCTGCTCTGTGGACGAGAATGGTGAAGGTTTTAATTAACCACTGGGCTACCCTAGCCACTAGACCAATACGACATCCTCTTTGCGATGTGGATCGCTTTGCAACTAGAATAGAGCAGTTTTATGTGAGAATTCTAGCTAGAAATCGAAAAAAAAATCAAACGCGATGAATGACAGTGGTGAGGAGGGGTCAGTGAAGATAGTGTGAAATAGTGGGAGGTCTAAGCACATTAGGTTCACGAGATCCAGAAAATGGGCTCACATATTATGAAGGAAGCTCCCTCAGTTTCCCTTGCAGGACCTTGCAAATCCAAAATATTTTTAAAGAATAACAAGAGTATTTATCAGTACCCGAATAGAGAAGGCTTGGAATCGCGGAGTTGGGTATCAGGTGCTTGGTAGCGGAACTTATTTGTTTACTTATTGATCTTATGAAGTTGGTCCTCTTTCGAAAGTCCACGTCCCGTCCGATACCCCCTACCATCCGCTGGCCATCTAGACAGCTATACCAATCGCACCCTAGAAGAACTATATCCAGAACCGAAACTTGATGTGTCCTAGCACCCTGTAGCCCATAGCCGACGATAAGTGTACTGGTACAAACCTCGAATCCAACCCTACGCTCAGGGGAGGAGCCCCACAATTCACTTCCGGCTCTCTGTGCCGACCCTGTACCGAACGCTAGTTGCTCTCAAGAATTATGGCAGTAGTCGAGGGAGGGCCAAGGAGTCGTCTTATAATACTAACCAAAAGGAGCGGGGGCCGCACTACCTATAAGGGTCATTCGGCTGTTCCAATTCCAAGTGACCCATGGCTATTAACACTAAGAAGAAGAATAAGATAATTATTCAGAGGGGTCAGAATCAGCCTGAGATTCCGTGGTGGTGACCACAGGAGGGGCTATCTGAAGTGTGAAATCACCTTTGTTCCCCCGGTTATTGCAGTTGAGACAATGATCAAAAGACTTCGAAAAGTGCTGCTTAGGGGATATATTGTGATATCTGCAGCAGATGTTTTTTGCCGAAATATGAGAAGCAAAGGATACGACAGGGGTTCTACCCTATCGGATATCCGGGTGCTAAACACCGCAGGACCAGTTGTCATTCAACCATCCTGCACCACCGGTGGCTGACTAGCTTTCTGCTGCCTCTGGTATAGCACTGTATTAGGGTATGAGATGGTACCAATAAACCATAACCTGAAAAATGGAAGATTCGAGATAATCTAGGCTCATATCAGCCTCTGCGCATCCGAAGCCATTAAAATTGAGGGGGGTATATCCTCTGCTGACCGCAGACAGCTACTTTGAATTCACCAAAAATCACTCGGGATTTCTAGCAAGCGTATAGAGATAAATCAACCCCTAGGAGTACCTGCTCCGCATATTACTCCCTCCTTCGTTGGTTCTGCCAAATTTTTCACCCTTCACTAACCTATCCTGTAAGAATGGTAGTGCATGCAGATTCCTGAGCAAATTTTTTTTTCTCATTCCCCTATTCAGTCAAACCCCCATAAGCTCTCAAGTCGGCCCCCAAGAAACATTCTTTGATACTATTCAGTCAGATCACAGAAGCCAAGAGCCTGTTGTAACTAATCGGCTCAACCTTGAAGAAAACTCTGACAATGCACAACCCTCCTGCATTAAACCAAGCCATTTCCGGTGAGTGGAGGAGCCCTCAAACGCCCCCTGAGGGAGTCTCCGGTGCAACGGGTACCCTACCAGATATCATACGTATAACGCAGAATGGCTCGGTCCAGTTCATGGTATCGTGAGTTAACAGTGACTCCATTTCGCTCCCGCTCACTCGTGCCATTCCTAAGACGGCACGAATTCACATTATGCCTCCCAAAATGCTAAGCATCCGTAGCCGCCACCCCCCCAGACATACAGACACTTTGCCGAGGGAGGATATCCTAGCTATGATACACGATCAAATGTTGAACATGCGGGTATCAAGGCCTGTACCCGTTGGTGTATGGTCGGGATTTTGGTCACCCCTAAAATACTCGGCACTTGTTCTCTGCCGAGATGGAGAGCTCCCCCATGGTCGCAACCGGGATTTGCTTTGGTTACTAACGAGCCACCAGGCCCGGCTCCGGATATATCAGAAATAAAGGTAAATTGGGTTTGCAAGGCAGGCTACTCGAGTATAAGTTTCTTGCAAACTAACAATCATTCACTCGGCAATTAGCTATCCTCCTCGGTACCACCTCATGTGCTGCGGAAAGTGGCGGACTGAGGGGAACCTACAAGCTTCAGTTAATTGTAGATCTCCTGTCAACTAAGTATCCCGCCACCCCAGCATTCCCGCTCTACCCCTCCTCCGATTCTTTTATACACCCGCACCATTTTCCTTCGGCCCCTCGCCAATGCCCACGCGCATAGTACCACCAAAGGATACCGGGAAATTTTCGGCTCTTGTTTCACACAAGGCTGATCTCACATGTGCATGACAAAACAACCATATTCAGTTATGCTATGGAGATTCCAGGGGAACTTTATTGTTGCCGTTCTCGGTCCATGTCAGCATTCTGACCCTTTCGGTACGGTACAGAGACGGCTGCAGGGTCACCATTCTACCCGTCCCGCGATCCCGAGTTTCAGAACGGGGCTAACTCATCACGCTTAAAATGACCGAGACTAGGAATGACACGATCTGGTAGGTCCCGCACTGCCTGCTGCATCAACACAGCCCCGGAGCCGTAAGTATCTCTCCTTATCGTGATGCATAATGGTTCCCATTGATCAACTACCGTGCTGGCATTTTCCGAATTACATGTCAGGTAAACCAGACATAAACACAGTAGATCATAATTTCTTACCTGGTCATCTGAATATGATTAGTTCTTGAGCGCTTGCACTAAGGTTTGATTTTCTCGCTAGACATCTTTGGAGCACGGGTTTGATCAAGCAACCCGTCCTAGATCTCAATGCCAAGCCATTCCACGCCCACCGTGACGACGGAGGTGCACTTTACAGTACCCATCTCTCTAATCCATATGTCTAGCATAACTCAAGTTGTTCTCCCCTAGGGTGATACGGGACCTCACATATGTATCATGCTGCAGGCTTTAAGATTGGCACACGGAATATTTTATACTCTGCTTAGATGCATCTGACTCGGCAATTCCGAATCCGGTACATAAAAAAATAGCTCAAAGCTGCAAGTGACACGGCAGTACCGGTATGTTGAACGTTGTTCAGAGAGTCCTCAGCTCCGAGCAGTTACTACGTGAATCCTTGAGAGTTATTTCTTGGGTCGGTATCCTAGTAGCTTCATAGAACCGAAATTCAGGCCTGTAGAAACAGGTTTCGAAGCATGCAATACGTTTCGATTTCCGAGCTAGCCAAGAGTAAGGATGGACAGTTGCCCAACGCATACCGCTCGTTTCAAATCCATTTTATATATGCCCTAGCCCTGCGATATGTACAGGTCTACGATAAGGAAAACGAGAGTTCACATTAAGGCGGTATGCGTCTCTTTAATGAGCTGCAGGTTCTGCGGAGCATAAAGCCATTCTCCCCTTTTGGCCATCCTCTCGCTGCTCATACGGCTCATGCCAAAAGTGAGAAGCTTCCTCACTATAACACTCTTTGAGAGGTCAATGTTGACCTTCCCTGCAAACCTGGCATCTTTGATAACCCTCTCCACCCGTGGCCGCCGCGTGGTGCTGTGGTGATCCAAAGCAGATATCAATTCCTCCATTCTGAGTGGCGAGGAGAGGGGGCGTAAAACATTAGTCAACGATACTGCATCTTCTATTGCCTGGCAAGCACCTTGTGCGAGAAAGGGTACCATTGAATGAGCGGCTTCGCCACCGGGACCCTGATCAGCCAATCCTAATTCTAGAAAAGATATGGATCCACTTACCATCCCCAATCAACACAATCCTTCCGTAGTTAGTTGCGTCCCAATATCCACTCATCAATGGAACTTTGACCACTCGCACGCTTTTCTCAATGATGTCGCCCATGAACGTATCAGTGTCACCGTAATTTTCAGGAAACCATAATCCCTGGCACTCCTTATCCAATGACTCCTGAAGACTTGCTTCACTAGGCCATTTTCCCGGAAACGGCTCTTTGAGAGAAATGAACCAAAACTGCCGTTTCTCTCGGAGCGGCCACGCCCCATAGACCTTGCCGATTCCACCGACGATCCTTATCTGATCCATTGTGGGCGCCTGATCCAACGGTTTTGTGACGCCATACAAGGTTGTCCAACCTGTGTATTCCACTCCGACACCTTCCCCACGACTCTTAGGTATCGTGAGGGAACGAAGTAGCGAATTTCCCCCATCAGCCCCAATCACGATATCGCCTTCAACCTCAAGTCCACTTCCGAACTGCACCACTGCAGGCTCATTATTGTGGTGGTCGATAACGCCAATGCATTTATGGCCGAAGTTAACCTCTACGCAATTGCGATGGAGTTCAGAAACAAGGAGATCCTGAAGATTCGCTCTTTCAAAGGAAAGAAGGGGATATCTGTAGAGACCCTGGTACCAATCATTCGACTGGTGGGTTACGGGCCTTCGGTTCGGGCCGGAGTATATGTTTAGACCGTTCACAGGCTGGCTTATTCCCCTGAGCTTCGGGAGGAGCCCTAATCTGTTGGTTCCGTGTGAGACCGGATAAAGTATTTTTTTTCTTCGAGACCATGCATTACATACTGATCAAGTGGGGCAAGCCCATTTGGAGCCAGTGTTAATCCCGCACCGATATGTTTGAACGAAGGCGCTCTTTCGTACAGCACTGGCTTGATATTCGTAAACCTTTTGAGCAACAGGGCCACCGTCGAGCCGGCAATACCCGCACCTAATAAACCGTCAGAAATAATTCTTAAAATAACTTCGTCGCGACACCCCCCACGAAAATCATCCTACCTACGATCACGGCTCTTGCCATAGCTATCCCGGACTAGTGTGTTGATTGCACTGTACAGGCACTGTGCTGGTACTCAGGAAGTACTCTGTCTTCATACCACAGATTTGCTCCCCAGTTTAAGTAATGTGATAGTTCCGGGAATCAATATTGAAAAGCGGGGGAGCTCTATTCTCCGATTATGCCAAGCCCGTATTTTATCTCGATCCAGACCAATTCGTCGCACGTGCTATTAGAGCTAACCCCATTTGAACATAACCCAAATGTCTCTGGACAATGGCAGTAGGATTTCTTAATGAGCTTGATGCAAACGAGATAACGGAGCCGCACCACCCCACAAGGTGCCGGTATGATGCAAGCACCTCCGGGAAGGACCCCTCTCCAATCACTACTAATCACCTCGAGAGACTTGCTAAAGGGTCCGGTGAGGGAACAACCGCGTCACTTTCTCTCCAAAATGCAGAACGGGAGGGGGCCGATACGATATGACGGTTGCGACCAACCACCGCACCCACCAGGGAACAAAAATCATCTAGCTTCAAGTTGAATGAATAATGCCAACAAGAAATTTTTCTTTTGATTTCGAAATCGTGGAAATGTAGCTAGACATCCACTACATCAATCTGTGATTCTGATTTCTGGAAATATGAACCGGAAGCTCATACACGATTTTCGGGATTCGAGCTAGGACATTTTAGATACTCGTACTGTAAGGAGCCAGTAATGACCTCTGGAATGTAAGCAAAAAAGGACAACTCACAGACTTTCAGGGGCGACACACTGCACCTGTCCCTGTATAGCTAAATTATCCCTAAGTTATTTTTTATTTTTTTAAGCCCAAGTACCGGTACCGCACTCGTGCGCGAGGAGATGTTTTCATGCAAGGCAGGGATTCTTTTGCAGGTTGACCTAGATTGCCGCTCCCTAACTTTCTACAGTACCGGTGCTCGAGTACAAGTCTTGCAGGTACAGTAGGCACTTGCACTAGCACAGTACCAATATGGCTTGGTCAAAGCACCCAGAGTCATCTTAAAAATTGCGAGTGAACGGCTAAGCAAATTGCCAAGAGTTGCTTAATGATCAAGCCCAACACTGGCCCTATACAGAGTACAGTACATCGTACCTCACAATACTATACTCGTACAGGCAGCGGGATTATCGACCGGAACTAACTTATACCACTCCTTTCCGAGCCGCGACTTATGGTCTATTTTTCCGAGGCCACCTGGCAGCGCAGGCTCCCTGAGTAGAGTAATTTCCAGCTTGTCCATAGTCAACCACAATTCCATCACCCCTTCCATAGCAGACCAAAAACCGAGTCAGATTTTAGATTCTGCGACTAGCGACAACTCCTAGGCAGTCAAACAGCAAGTTTCGGACCGCAAACAATAAAAAGGATGAGTTTCAATATGTTCGTGTCATCCCCAAGTTGTCACGAACATGCTTCCATGGTAGTGATTTGGCCTAAGTTAGCTATAAGTTAGCCACCGCAGAGCTACGTTACTTTACCCAAGTCCTACGAATTCGGACTTCCCAACCAACAAATTGACCAACTGCCAAGAGGATCAGCAAGCAAGGTCGTTTGTCCAGTTATTCCATCGGCAGCGCCACACAGTCAAGGCCCAAAAACACTCGCTCCACATATAGAACTATTGGTCGAAACCACAAACTCACCGTAGCGATAATCCATTAACGGGACTCCGAAGAGCACTAATTAAGGTCATAAAGGCTCACTCAGGTTCTCCATCTATTTCTAGGAAACGGGATTCACTGAATGAAATTCCTATATTCTTCTGCCAGACCTAAAGTTCCGCGCTATATAGCGAACCTCTCACAACATCTCTCAATAGAATACATCTTAGGATGGCCGATCCCGAAGCTACTTTGTTGGGCCCCTTCAGCAGACCGCATTAGGGGGCTAGGGGCCAAAAGAGAACCCGCGATCTGAATTGATCCCCACACTTCACTGGGCTTCTTTCAGGCACTATTCAACAGTCAAGATTCCAACAGCACCCAACCGTCAGTACCACCTATTAGGACTCAATACGGCCATGCAAACTCAAAGAGTTTCAACCCCAAATACCGATCTTAAGCGCTGGGCGAGAGACTTAGTAAGCCCTCTTACCCGTCGAACCGGTCCCAATCACAGCCACTCCGCCTTCCTCGCATATCTCATGCGCATCAAGACGGTACAGATTCTTCGCGGGAAGGAGGATAATCTAATATCCGAATAAATTCCGGACAAAATTCGAAGCAGATGGTGGTTACCGGACTAATGGGGTTTCGCAACGAGGATCTACTTATAATATCCAAGCTAGAGCAAGAGGTTCTTGGCAGCCCCGTCAATTCTATCATCACGTTCACCAAGCCACCGAGCGCAATGCGCCAAAAGGAGTTGGGCATTCGATTCTAGTTGCCCGTCATCACTAGCCAGATCGGGATTCACATGGGAGGACATTTTCTTGATGCGACCTATTAGGGTATATTAACAGCCAGTATCATATACCCTATCGAAGACACATAAGCTTTGTCCCAGAGGGGACCCGGAGGGTGGGGGTGGGGTGCATCGCAAGTGAGTTAGTGAGTGGGTGGGCTGGTGATTGGGCGAAGGATTGGGCGAGTAAGGGAGAAGGTGTGCAGTCCTCACATGTGATCGTAGCATAGGACCGGTGAGCGCAGGAATGTTCCAGACATAAAACATCAGACGAAACTTTCCAATGGCCGAATCCAACGGTTAGTTGATACCAAGTAATCGCTCATTTCAAGGCAGCTCGGTAATAAACACCCTCCGATCCACAACCCTTGCACCGCTCGAAAAACTTGGTTGGCGGGAGAGCCTGCTGACGCATCGTACATACTGTTGGGCGAGAGGCGGGTTTGTAAGTATTACAGCCCGTCACCTATAGGGGGTGGCAGAGTTGGGCAAGGTGCTTTTGTCCATTCAGACTCAGCTTCCTCCTGATATGTCCAACTCAACAAATGAGTGAGGTAGCCATGCCATATTCAAATTTGCAGCTCACCCGGCAATACCTCTCACTCTGCAAACAGTTTCCTGATTGCAAGCCTCACTCGTCCCTCTTCTGATCCTAGCCCCCTCTGTTGGTTCACTGCCTATATTCGTTCATTAAAGGCAAGGCTGGCGACATGATATCCACAAAATCATGGGGCGTATCCCCCATGAGTAAAAAGAGCTATGGTTATGCTCCAATTGATTAATACCCGCGGAGGCGCTCCCTGCCGGGGGCCCTTAACCCAGCCATCCCGTTTCTAGGGATAGCGATATCAGCAGCAGTTTTACAAGACAATCAGCAACACGTGCCTCGAGTGATTATACGTGACCTGAGAGAAAAGCACTCTACGTAATATAACCACAACCCCATAAGCGATGGGCGCTCTCGCCCGATCCAGTTAACCGTAGCAAGGGTCTCCTATCCGGGGAGAGCCCACTTTCGAATTATTCTCCTAGGATCTAGAGTGATTATTGCCCTTCGACCTTAACAAGGAAATCCCCGAATGATAGGCTATACTAGAAGCTATATAGCGACCAGGTGTTAACTTATATTTTTTCTCGGTAGAAGAACGAAGGCTAGCACCCGTGCTGGTCATCTGCTCGGTGGAATTTTCCCGGTCATGATGCAAGCTCCTTGATAAACCTGGAACCAACTGCTTACCCGGATCTGTCGTTATCCTTAGCCAAAAGTACCTCTACCGGCAGATCCTACAGACCGAAAGGCATTCTAGGGCTGCGCATGCCCCTGTGTATCGATAGACCGATCGGAGCACCAGACTAGGCAATGGTAGGTGAGATGTGTAATATGAAGATCTCGAGATGTATATCCAGAGCCTTTGATACAAGGTAAGTATTAGCTGTTTTGGGGAAACCGAATACGAAGCAAAATGCCCACCGCACCTCTTTAACCATCAAGCTGGTAAGTGCAAATAGCACTCGGTATTTAGATATCCAGCTATCCCTAAAACCCGGTAACCTCTTCGCTTTGCATATTGTTGCGTAAATCAAATCTCATTGCCTGGTCAGCTGGCTCATGCATCGCCCTTTGAACCCCAATAAATTACAATCCAATATCTCGGAAACCCAAGGGCAAAACGCACATGACAGTGGGTGAATCAAACAGAGCCAATTCAGCCCGTGATGTCATTGATGTGAAATTCAGCCAGATATGCAGGAAAAAGTGCGGAGGAACGCCCTACTGCGTAGCGTAGCGTCCGTCGGGAGCGGTAATCCACATGAAGCTTCCGCTCAATTAAATAGATACTAAGTTAGATCGGTCTGCACATACCACGGTCCAATATTCTTCATAGATTCCAACGAACCAACCCGGCACGTCTAAAATCTACCTGTGTTCTATACCTCCGTGGGGTTCCGCACTGGAAGCCGCCAAAGGTCGGTCAGTGAAAAAAATTGAAGACTCTATGCAACCTAGCTATTGCAGAGCCGTGGTCGATTTGGAAAGGATTAAAATTGTACGTAATCCAGCACAAGCTCGTCTGAGATATGTGGGGACAAATTTTATTATCGCAGGGGGGTGGAGAAAAGACACTAGCCGAGAACCGAACAGGGCGCCCTCACTTTGACCCCAAAGACAATGAATCAGGCTAAGAAACTTCACTCTAATTGCCCACACTTAGTACTATACTCGAGTACTTGCAGATCCAACGGGGCTACTACAAAGTTCTTCCGCAAAAAGGCTCACTGCAGCGGCACAACCCGAGGGCTTAATGAGAGGTACTGTACTGTACAAGTGCGCCCTACGTTCCCTGACTATAAATTCCTACCAGACTGAAGATGTGTAATTGAAATAACCCTTTTAGGCCTAACCGGTACCTGCCAGTGACTGTTTCTCGGGGCCGTACATAGCCTGTGCTCTAAGTGTAGGGAGACATGGCCTAAGGGTTCCAGTGGACATTCCAACTGAATCACCGTATGTTGCCCAGCTGGTTCCTCACTCCTTGATTCAAGGACGGCGCCCAAAGCGGTGTTTGCAACTTTGCTTGACCGAAATTTACACCCCATCCTCTCGCAGAGAGTAGCTGGGTGAAAAGGTAAAATCCGGGTGCCTATACAAGCGCCAAGGAGAGCTGCATATAATACCGCAACGCCAGCAAACATGCGGTAGACAAAGGGGCATTCTCTCACATTCTTTACCCACCTCATCTAAAAATTCCCCATAAAATGGATCAACAAGCCACTTGTGTTGTGCCTTGTGGGTGGATGCAGGCAAAGGGAGGAGAACAAGGAGAGATGCGAGAGGTAGCGGTGGAGCATCCGAGTTTCTCTAACCATCGCGCGGTCCTGTGGGACCCGGTTGATTTTCCTTACATGCGTCTTGGCTGGAAGCATAAGCACATAATTATACAAGTAGCGATCGGGGGATTGTGGGGGCACACAAAACATTCAAGACATGGTGCCTCAAACAATCCACCGGTAGCCTATGTAAAAATTAAAATAAAATAAAAACAAGGGGTGTAAAAAAAAGGGTGTAAAAAAAGGGTGCAAATTTTTCCCTCTCTCCATCCAGTCCGCAGTTCGTTTGAGCCCTTCCCCACTCCCCAGACGCCACCGGTTATCCGAAAGTCCCCCACATCATATCATCACATGCCAATCCGGGAAATCACCACCTCTATTAGGGTTCCGGCCTCCAAAAACCAAACCTTCCGGGACTGCCCAGAACATTTCACAATTGTAAGACAATCAGGTATATCACGCAGGAGTTATAGAAACACATGAGGCTCCCGCCCCGCATAAATCCCAGCAACCACCGAGACGTCAGAATCCTATTCTCGAGAGCGTCGGCAGGCGTTCATAAATTTCCTTGCAACTAGTCACTCCTAGGCCCAAGCAACGAGTGAGAAGACGCACCGCAATATGCCCGGATATCGTGCTGTGCCGTACAGGACATCCCGTACGAATACAACACGCTCCTGCCGCCCCCCACATTGTCTGATTGAATACCGGGCTACAAATCCTCTTAAGTAACTGTAACTTTACAATGTGGACAAAGAAAAGGGTGATTGTCCTGCGTTCAGCCCTTGTTCAACCAACGCAGATAGCCGAAAAAGAAAAACCCAAGAAAAGTAAAACAAGTGGAAAGGGAACACACCGTGAATTGGTAGATAATCATTTATCTCTCGAGTACAGTACTCCTGGGAAAGAACATACGGTAGGCTCCTTGCGTGGGGAAATGCAAGCAGATGACCCGCCTCCAGACGCAGGAATATGTACTCTCCGGTTGCGGTAAGCCATTCCAACTTCCAAACAAACAAGGATAGCTTCACACGGACACTAAACCAGCCAGACCTCCAAAAAGTTTCAAGAGCACCAGACTCTAGCCAACGCTCGCTAGAACTATGTGTGTATACCACGAGAACTACACAGCGTTGCTCGGTACGTGTAGATCCTCGAACCCCCGCCTCTATCTTGGATAGTGCATCAATCAGGGGGGGGAGGTTTGTGTCACCTTGATACCAGTATGCTCTGCATCAGATATGATAAGACTACCCTGAGCAGTTTCAGTTGAATCTCTTTTGTAAAGCTTTTGTCACGCACAGAGCTGCATTCCCGGCAGAAGCTCAAATATGCCGTTTGGATCCAGCTTCACCTCTGCGGAATGTGAATTCGCATTGAAGGTGGTCGTATCCGCAATTCACATTGCAGTATCTGCCGCGCCATACGAGCAGCCAGAATCACTTACTTGTACTAGTACAAGTTCCGTGAGGGATTGTTAGTTATGTACCGTATGTGCTCTACTTAGCTGGGAGGTACAGTACTCAGTGACACCCACGGGAACAAAGGGGGGGGGGGGGATTTGCAGCCCGGGTGATACAGCAAGATGTTTGATTTCCCTCTGTGCCATGTTTCAGAAAATCGGTTCTTTTGCCCTAGTCCCACAAAAAGGGAGTATAGGAATTCGTGCATCGTTCCTCCCGCCACACCGTCGCGGGCGGACAGAGGGCATCCTATAGGTGATCATTACTCTGACAATGTCCGTACATAATCAAAAAATTTCGGTAATCCCGCTGATGAGCATGCAAACCCCCTACTCCTGTGCCCGCTGTGCCTAGTCTGCCGGACTGGGCATTTTCAAGCTCTGTAGCCTTTGCCAACGTTAAGGTTTAGGCAAGGACAAGAATCAGGTATGATACCTCCTGAACTGCTGAGGCGATGGAAAATTAGGCGTCTCCCCTGACACTGAACACACAGATTAATAATCAACTTTTGGTAATTACTACAAATTCGCAGATGTGCAATTTTTCAGACCATAACCAATCCCGGCTAGATCATCGCACTTGCTCGTATGTGCATCATTGAAGAAATACTGAGGCACGGCAGTACATTAGCCAAACTCCTTCTTAGGCGGTAGAAAATTTTCCACCGTCTCAGCGGTCAAAGAGATAGTGCTGAACACAACAAACCTACCCTCTTGCTCACTTTTTTTTTTTTTTTTCCCCAAGTAACACCACGTGAGAGGAGCCCCGTCCCGGCACAAACTCGTACTTGTATGTGTATCGCCCCTCCTACCGTTCCAAATCGGTGCCCACTTTATCAAAAAAGACAAAAAACAGAGTTCAATTGGAGAAGAGCCAAATTCAAGTAGCCCTACGCAGAGTTTTTCTGCAAAAAAAAACATGGTTGCTGCTGAGGCCTGTTCGTTGTTGGATTTTGCTTGTGGTGAAGGTAAATTTCGCTGGCTTAAATTTAGCTAGGGATCAGCAGAAGCAAACCCCGAATGACAGTTAGTTAATCAAAAACTCCGTTTCCGGGCTTCCAGAAACTCTCAAGGCACGGAACATCCCAGCATACTTTGCTGGATATAAACACCTCTCCACCTCTGTAGGGGCCCCGAGAAATTGATCGATTGATCAATTGAGTTTTCAAAGGCACCTCCTGCACTTGCTGTGCATTAAGGCAACAATACCCCTTCCACAGGACCCTGCACAAAAACTTGCAGTAGAACGTTCCACCCATGATTCTCTCTTAATTTCACTGGGGTGCTATTAGTGATATCCCATGACGGGGGTGCTTAACCTTCTTCCCTCCCACACATATACGGACCACATCTTGCAGCCCCAATATAAAAAAATTATTTCACAATTTCTGCAAACAACGAACCCGGTGCTTGGGTGGGCCGGGGCACGAACATGCATTGCAAGTAGTTTACACTGAGGACAACCAAACTAAGCGAAATAGGATAGAATCATTATTGTTGTTATTCGAGTTATTCCATTCTAGTCGATAAAACTAAAGGGGACCAAGAACAATCATCCACACACATGGGGGGGGGGTCGGAAGTCTAGGAGGGTTTTTTTCACAAAAAATGGTAAGAAATTTTTTTCCAAACCCAAAAATAAATGAGAGGGAGAAAAGTCAAAAAGAACCAGAAAAAAAAAAAGGCAGATTGCCGAGAATTCCGAGTCCCCGGAAAACGGTTTTTTTTTTCGCAATCAAGGTAACCCCTGGTTTTGAAAGGCGATGGAATGGAGGAAAAAGTTCATTGGACGGAGAAACGAGAAACCCACTTTCCCTTAGAGTTACGGCACCGTAAGCCTGTTACAGTAAGCGGTCACCTTACTCTTCCCTTTTCCCAAAATGCCATACCGTTAGGATCGATTGCGGAATTCCCGGTCTGCGCGCGCTCTTCGGGGAAATCGACACGGAATGGCATTCAGGCAGCGGAGTGCTACTGTGAGGCACAGTGAACACCGAGGTTCAGCTTTTTCTCACTGCATCATTCCGCCGCTACCGGAACGCACAGTAATATCGTGAGTGGTATGAGGTAAGGATACAAGCAATAATAATACCACTGAAACAGCAGAGTACTAGTACACCATTCAGAAAACGGTACTGTGGAAGCGAATTCCCCGAAAGGGACTTCTTCGGAGTTGCTCTATCCAAGTCCTGGCTGACATGGCTAATACACACCGGTACCATAGCCTACTTCATATGTACAAGTACCGTACTCGCACTCAGCCCTCCTACCAACTCCCGTCACAGCACTGCCATTCATTCTAGAACAATACCGTGCTTTGCCATGTTTCTCCGCCACCATCCATAAAACACGAGCGCTCAGGTATCAAAAGTCAAAATAAAACGACAACCCCCTCCTGGTACCACTACACCTGAGTACCGGCACCCAGACGAGAACGAACTCGCGAGGAATGGCAAAGCACCCAGAATGCCATCGATGTCAGGGGGACATATTTAGCACCGTATTACGATCGCACATTGCTAATGCAGACATTGACCTCACCCACACCAAGACAATAACTTAACATTGAAACATAGTTAGAAAAATGGAGTAGAAAGATGCGAAATAGTGTTTTAAAAACATAATGAATAACTTTGGATGTTTCTATCACTTTTGCAATGTTTTTTTTTTTTCCTTCTTACGAGGTTTCAGCGCAATTACTGAGGCACAGTACCGGTGAATAGTAAGAGTTAACCCGTTTTTGATGTAGATGTACGATTAGGTACGCCTGTTGTCTTCCTGTGGCTCACAAGTTTTTGCCACTCTTGGCACACAGACCTTTACCATGGATGGTATTCCCAACGTTCCCTCGTGAGAAACTAGTGCCCAAGTGAGATGCTCCAACCGGGATTTTTGGAGAAAACCTACCGTGGTATTGGTGTTACAGAGAGGTCCGTTCGCTCAACTCCGGTGTCACCTACGAGTGGCTGTTGGCCTATACCTCCGACAGAAGGTGATTTGGGGTGGTGGAGGGGAGAAAAGATGGGACGAGGAGGGTAAGGGGATGATGAAAAGATTGGCATCATACGTCATATGGAGCTTTTCGGTAGGGGAGAGCTGTACTCGAGTACCGGCCCACCGCCTCCTCACACTCCGTGGCCGGTTCCTTGCAAATTCCCGATGTTTAAACGAGCTTATGATCAAACGGCAGGCATAGGTTTCCCCTGTAGGAAGCATGGGTGAAGGGTTACAGACAGCTCTCATGATTCCCATCCATCAAACAGCACGAGTTGAACTATGTCCCCATCTGAACACCGCTGTGCACAGCGAGTGAGCGCTTTTCCAGGAATCGCATTGTCCATTTTTTCTTGCTTTTTTTTTTTTACCTTGCCGTTTACCCCCGGAGACATGACCTGAACATGAGACGAAGCCCGCGTTATAAAGATTGTGTTGACAGCGCAGTGAGGATGTGAATGGTTCCACCTCTATACCGCAAGACATCAGCACTTGGCAATTTTGACATGGCCAGTGAGGGATCATGATACCTCCCTCACGTGAGGTGAAACACTCAAGAGCGATCAAAAAAAAAAAAACATCTGATCTCCGATTCTGTTTTGGATCCCCGGTCCTGAATCTCGCTCTTGATGCAGTGATATATCCGCCGGTCCATTCGTCCTTTAACGAAAAGTTAAACCGAGAGCATTGGGAAATGATCAACACAAGCCACAGCGGGTAGGGTTCTTTCCACTGTTGCAGTGCAGTACTGCACAGCATAGCAACGCTGGAAGATTACCCCATATCAGTATGCTTCTGGATGGGTTTTGTTGTTTCTCCTTCGCAAAACATTAATGCCACTGCTAGCGCCAAAGTTGACGGGCGCCAAACCAAAACCGAACGCCCAAAGCCATAACGCTAATCCACGAGTAACTTGGTTACTATTCCCCTAAGCGATCCATTAGGAAGCCAGAAACCCGCTAGTAGTGGAAATAATGCTCACAGCAGTACTGCAATAGGACTGCAGTAGCGGAAACACCGGATTCTATCGTCCCACTTCGTGCCTCCAGATGGCCAATTCCATCGGCGAGCAAAGATATTACGTTTTTCTTTCTCCCCCATCGGTTTGTATGGCATGAGTTTCCCTCCTCTCTCTCTCTCCAAACCCGATACCCCATAGCTGGAAGGTTGAACTTCCGGCCGAGACTTACTCCGAGTGTTTCCAGTACTAGTACATCATGTTCCTCAACCCCCTTTCCTTCCCGGATTTTCGTAACCCTTTCGGACACCCGCCAAGTGATCGAAGCCCGCTCCTTGTCCCCCCCCCCCGTGCCGTATGGGGCTCGTACTCCACAAATATGGAGCCCGGAGATTAATGACAGATCTCTCACCTGAGACTCTTTTTTTTTTTCTTTTTTCTTTTTTACCTTCTCCCATCACACGACAATGATCAATCATGGAGGGGGAGTAAAAAAATAAAATAAAAATTTAAAAAAAACAATCGAACCATAAGGAAAGTCGTTATCAATCAATCGCAAAAGGATTGGCCGTGTGTTTCACCATATCCGATAAGTAAATTACGTACAGTCACCTTTGCTCGAGCAGTACTTGCAGTACTTGTAGGCAGAGTCGCGTAGTGGAGGGAATACGGGTGGGGGGTATCACTCGCCCCCATAAGAGGCGGTATTTTACCCGGTGCGTTATACGGCGTTCCCTGGCGTGGTTCGTGCCGGGTGTGCATAGGCGGCAACATCATCCATCGCCCTGACCAAAGGGAGAAAATGAAAGGGAAAGGGAAAAAAGAAAAGAAAAAAAAGAAGAGCCCTACAACACGAGATGAGCGGGAAAGGAAACAGAAGCTTACTCGAGTAGAGTACTGTACCGCACAATAGCTAGGAAATATCAAAGCTGAAATGGCCCTTCAATTGCGCAAAAGTGTCCGGAACCCGTGGCTTATTCAAGTGTCTATGTCATTTCAGCAAGGCTATTATACCACCCTGTCTGTGGTGGAACGATGCAAAGTATGGTAGCGACGGGCTACTTATCACACGAGGGTTTTTTCGTTTTTTGCTTTTTGATTTTCCTTTCCTTTCTCTATCGTCCCTTTCCCCTTTCCTTTGATTTCCCATCGATCCGGTATCGATAAGGATGACTGAGTGTCGAGAATTGACGGAGAGGGTGGCAATATCTGCAATATAGAGAAGGTCCTTGAAGGTGAGAGAATACGCAAGCGCCCAGCAATACTAATCCCTTGCTATGCAAGAGCAGTGTCTGAAGCTACGGTATGTATGTCGAGGGCGAAGAGAAAACGATATGGGCTGTAAATTGTACTTGTACCTGTACGCAATTACTGCACTGTACCACAGTGCTATAACATTTACTAATATCGGTATGACGTTAAAAACCGCAACCCCCCCCAACCTTTCCTCTTCCGCGCTCCCGCAGCTCCCCCTAATAATCCAGTTTCACTATCGCCCATTTGGTCTCCATTTACCAATGGTAACCCGCCCGCGTCTCTCCCTCTCTTGAAACCCCCCACACACACCAGAGGAGGGGGGGGGTGGGGGGGGGGTATCATGCCTCACCATACTGCGGTTCATTATGAAGACAGCTACAACTACCCGAGTACTAGAAGCATTTCAGGCATCGCAGACTTGAACTGTCGAAAGATTTTAACCAAAGAAAAAAAGAAAAATAATAATTTGCATTCCGGACATCGCATCGAAGACATCCTGAAACGTGCCAACCTTAATCCACGGAATATTCCGCCCTAACCGTGGAGCGTAAAGTACGAGTACGGTAAGGATCCTGTGACCTTATCCGCGGCCACATCTACAAGTACCAATCTACCCCTACCGTCTCACCATACGGCGCCCGTTGGCTCCTGCAGCCTGACGCCTCCCCGCCTCCAGATCTGTCACGTTATCATGCCCATACCCCCTCACTTTTTACCCTCAGGATTCTGATCATTGGATTTTCCTTTTTTTTTTGACCTCCCCGTACCCTATTCTCTGTTTACTAGTATTGTGTTCATGGTGATCATGCCGGTAGGTTATGCGATAGGGCGGAAGTAGCCTTACTCGAGTACTAGCACAAGGAAGGCAGCAGGCAGGCAGGCGGGAAGTCAGACAGCTTACCGGTAGTGTTCAGCCATTAAACCTTGAGGGCGGTCCCAGTTTACGATTAAGGCGCCGTGGGAATGGATCAAGCGAGAGATCCTTCAATCTGGGAAGGAATATGGGAATAACGAGGGATCATGCACTTTTATAGGACGGTGCGGATAGAATGGAGGAGAGGGAGACAGACAGATTCAGGAGGTTTTGCTTAGCTCGAACTGCAATACATGGCGACAGACCCCAATGGGAATTCCACACACTAAATGAGCGGGCAATGTGCTCGTACTCGTATAGTACCGTACAGTAGCGTGTGTGTGGGAAGCCATGCGGTGGAGACGTCTAGCTGGTCGAGATGGAAAGGCCGGGATGGGGAATATTGGGTTCTGCCCTGTTTGGAGTTTCGGTGCTCCGGTGCCTCGCTCCCGAAGACTGGTGATCAATCGACACAAGATTGGATGGCAATTTGACAAAGCGGTGTGGGAAGCACTGCAGTGGGATGCAGCGCGGTGCGTGGATGAGAAGGCCTCCAAGCTTGCCATTTATAAGTATTTCCAATTTTTCTTTTTCTATCTCTTCTCATTCCCCATCTCTATCGTATTCTTCCTATTTCGCCCTCAGGGTTTTTTTTTTCCCTTCCTGCAAGTCATAATCCGAGTTATATTCCGCATATGCCTTGCACTTTGCGAATGAAATGAGAGAAAGAAAGGAAAAAAGATATGTATGATCAAGGTCGACATCATCATCGTGGATCCCGATGATACACACGGCGGTAAATCTGAGTGTGACTCTAACGTTAGACTCTAACGTTAGAGTCTGTGCGAGTGGAATGGGATTGAACCGAAAGGCCCTCCCCCCATTTCGCCCCCGAAAAAAAAAACACCTCGCGCAGTCAACAACAGTGATATTACATCGCCGCCGCGGTAAGTAGGAAAGTGGGAAGGAGGGGAAAGAGGTGGGGGGGGGGGGGGGGCAAACCGCGTCGAAATCAAGTGGATAGACTAGGAACGATGAGAGCGTGG
>LN890996.1:516628-532206 GCA_900010015.1 Tuber aestivum | reverse complement strand
ACAGCAATGAGTACAAGACTGTACTGTGAATGTACTGTACAGCCCCGACTGAGTGGGTGAGCGAGCGAAAAGACTTACCGCGGCAACTGCAGGCCGGGAAATCAGCCAGTGCTTGCCGTAGGGCTATTAATTAACCACCGGGTGACTAGTAACGGAGGGCGAAAATGGGGGGGGGGGGGGGCAGGAAGCAAGTAAGAGGAAACACCCACAAAGATCATTTCTCTGCCGATCCGGCAGTGCTCGAGGCTGTGATAGCGTGGTAACCGAAAGGTCCACATGGTTGGAGACGAAAGACGAGAGGGAGCCCAGAGCGTGGAAATTGAGTGATGGGTAGATTTGTGCTCCGGCACTCAATGCCTGACAAGCATAGTTTAATATGATTACAGGCAGACAAGTAGTCAGTTCAGATACTAGCACAGTTCGAGTACAGGAACACCTCAGACCGCACCGCACAGATACAGTACCCTCCGGCAGGAGGGAAGGGGGGCTTCAATGTCATCGTCCATGGAATGAAGGGGAAAGGAAAAGAAAAGAAAAAAGTGGCCTATGTACGTATTAATATGAGATGAGAGATTTTTGCTCCATGTTTTTTCTCAGCCTCTGACACTATCTAATTCTTCGGGCTTTAATCCGTCCTATGCTTCTCAACGGCAGCTAGCCCACTGTATGACGCTTCGCGATGCCCGTAGGAGTAACGGTCCGTCCGGGTAGACCACAGAATCGCGGTGATATACCGAGCCGTATTATAGCTACCGGTATTCCAGCTAGCCTGTCAGGTAACGGTTACTGGTATAGGATAGAGTACCAGGCATTCGATTAGATGAGAACCGACGATTCCCGGCATCCATCGCCACATGCTGGCGACACGTGCATGCGAAGCAATTTCTGCAAGCTCAGGTGTCAGGCAGAGGGCTACGACACACTAAATGGAACGCTTCCTCATTCTCCAGGAGGCTCGCAAGCCTCTTGAGCATACGGGTATTGGGGTTCGAAGCAGCATGTGGGGGTAAGTGGGGGTCAAGGGATCACGGAACGCTGGGCACGAAGAGCGGGTTGCTCAATGGGGAGGGAAACTTTCCTTTGGAGCAAGCCCTATTACCTCCGTACTCGTACTGTATATGTCAGGTATCATATGATATTCGATTCTCACCGTTGAGAAAAGTGGCAAGAGTATTATAGAACACTGGTACTCGTACCGATTCTTAGGGCAGGGCAAGAATGGACAAGGTGTGTCCATTCTTTCCACCCACTTTTCATTTCTTCACCCCCCCCCCTCCTTCCCTGCCCTCTGCCCTGGCTACGCTATGTTGCCCCATGTGCAGTCACCGGTAGCGACATTTTACTCGTCGTAGTTGCAGCCAGCTCGTCAGAGCACCGTAGGGCATTGAGGGGATAGGTTGGCATACAAGTACCCGAGCACGAGTAGGAGGGAATCCGGAAGCGTTGTAATCCGCCGGACCACACGTACCGTTATCCACGGCAAGTGCAATTGAGTACTAACTTACATATCTGTTCGCCTATGCCTGCGACAGGATGCATGGAGGTCTTTCGCTTTTTTCCTCACCAATTTTCTGCCTCACGTGCTGCTGACCTCCGTCTCGTCTTACGATCTTGTCGAGGTGTAGTCTACCTCTCGGTACTTGTGCTGCACTGCACAATTACTGTACCAACGGCGATGCAAAGCTTGCCTATGCAGGGCAGTACCGTATCCAAAAGCCGGGAAGAAGTGGAACATCAGGGTCCTGGTGATTGGTAAAGGGTAAGAGAGATCCAATAACAGGAATATGTTCGCACAGTACCCTACAAGTACACCCTCGCGCGTCCAACACTCTAGTACTAACTCACAATGGAACATGTCCCGTGTTTTCAGCAACTGCCATTCCAGCATAACCCCACCAACACCCATGGCAAGAGGAAGGGAGGTGGAAGGGAGATGGGTGGACAGGAGCAGCAGTGGGTGAAACGAAAGTGGATTGTAAGTGAAAACGGCACTAGAGAGATGGATCCAGGGCTGAGTGTTTAGGGGGGTACAGTATTATTCCGTATAAGTTTCGGGTGGTAATCTATCCCATCCGTGGGTACCCAATTCTTGCTTCACCACGAGAAGGGTGGAAGGGAAAGGGGGGGGCATGGGCATAGGCATAGGCATACGTATAATAATAATATGCAGAGCAAGCCTTCAAAGCAATTTGACCACCAGAGAAAGCCCTCCGCGCCGCGGGGAAAAAATATTTTCAATCGAAGTGAGCCAAAAAGCTGGACTAAGACAGAAATTCACAGGCTTATTGTGATAATATAAGCACTCGAGTACGGTATACACCGTATGATATCATAACAAGGGGGAGATTTTCAATATGTCATGAAGGTCGCTTCTTTCCCATCAAACTATTGGTGGCCCGTGTTTTCCAGGTGCCGCCAAGTTTACTGAATGCGGTCGGCAGTCCTTTTGGGGTTTCTTACTATTGTTAATAAGTGGCCGGGCGGGTTGTCTGCCTGCCTCAGGCCTGCATGGCGCCGCGCGGAAGCAGAGAAGGAAACGAGGGATTATGAGAGTACTTGTAAGGTTGCGTGCATCCGTAGAACATCACAGGATTAGACTCAGGGTGCGTGCGTGCCCATTGCACTGAACCAGATACTATCATAACCTACAGTGTAATTCCCTTAACCCTCCCTCCTTCTTTGCCCTTGCCCTCTCTTCTCTTTTTCTTTTCGGTCTCTCCCCTCCCATATCCACCCTATGATACTTTGTTTTTTGACATCTCTGGATTGGCCCTCTGTTTTACTTTACATCCGCTTCAACCCGATGAATCGTCGCTTTCCTCGGAGGTCCTTTTCTCCTGCGTGGTCGGCTCAGGTGGGGTTCCCTTCTTTCTTTCTTTTCCCCGTCGCTATCTAGGTTTTAGATTTCACATATCACACGTCCCGGTATAAATACTGATAGATAGATCGAAGTGAAAGAGATAAAGAGTGGGAAATGAAATTGAGCCAAAAGAAAACAAGTGGATCACAGTGTGTACTGCACAAGTACAGCCCGGGGTTCTGACCATTGGCTATTAGCACGGCAAAGTGGTCACGCACCGAGCAGCCGGCCGCCAGTCCCAAGCTGCGGCTCCCAGTGATAGGCGAAATTGGGGGATGCTACTTGTACTGTAGTATGATTTGATGGTTACTTGCCTGGGCGATACGGTAAGGGTGTAGTGGGAAAGGGTTCATTCTGGTGATGGCAGAAGTTGGTTCTGATACTGAGACTGAGGCTGACAGATGGATGGCTGAGGCACGGCAGACACCTCTTAGTCGCGGCCGGGGGGGGGGGAGGTCCTTTCTTTCTTTCTTTCTTTCTCTCTCCTTCATCTCTGCTTGTACAGTAGGTATTCAGTGGTTCAACAAAGGTTCATCTGTATGGTATAATAGCTCTCTCCACCCATAAACGATAGACCCATCGGGGGCGAGCTCACATGCGGTAATAATTCGTAGGGGTGGGGTGTCCGCCGTAGAGCATAGTACGGCAGAGCTTCCCTCACTTACTCCGCCGTAAGCTAGTGCCTCGAGCACAATCGTCAATCGTTATATGGTGCGTTCTGTATGGAAGAGAAAGAAAAACGTGTTCCGTCTTTGCTATTACAACCAGGGCGATTGATTAAATTTACGCACGCCCAAGGCGCCAGGAACGCACGTACTGTATTGTACTCAGCACATGCTCCTCCACACCTCTTCCTCCTGCCTCCCGCTTCAACCTCCTGCTTCTTCGCTGCTGCCTCCTTTTCCTCTCCTGCCTTAGGCACAAGACACCTCTTCTCATCCTCCGCTACGATGTTGGCGATACTTCTAACTGGAAATGGTCCGGGACAGAAATTGAGCGCTCTCGGCACTTGAGCCTCAACTTGCTTCAATCACGGCAATCGAGGACCGCGGGGATGCTTTGGTAAGATACCGGTATGCCCACGAAGGACGACTATACGAGTATTATAATGTTGGAAACAAGCAAGCACGCACCTCCTCTCTCACACGCCCCATCTTGTCCCCCATCCTACCCCCCCCCCCCCCCCCTATTCAGTTTCTGGTGCTAATGCCCACAGGGACGGATGAGTCGTCTACCCTTCGAAAAAAAATAAAAAATCACAACAGGGATTCTGTTACCCAGGCAGGCAGGCATTTGTCGACTAAACGGCAAGAGATATTCGAAAAGACAGCGTCTGCTTCTCAATTTCAATTCCGGTACCCCCATAAATATCTGGGCTCCTCCCTCCCCCCTCCGACCAACCCTCAGCAATTCAATTTCGGACCTTATCCTTTCTTCTTTGGCCCCCCCCCTCCCCGTCACTGCTCCCTCTTGGCTATTGCTGCTCCATTGCCTGCTCCCCATTGCTTACCGGTCTACCTGCGCGCATTACCGTCTTTGGACTCCCAGGGCAAACAAGAATCTTGGAAGGGCTTGCTTGAGTAACCTCTGGTCGGGTCAGCGAAGGAGGTAGCGGCCATACGGACCAACTGCCACAATCGGCCCTTCTTCGGATACTTCCTCACCGCTACCCAGGTTTAGAGAGGGGTGAGAGGGAAAGCACAGGATATCGCGTGCACAACGTTTAGGCAATACTCGGGGAAAGCAAAGAAATTCCCAGATAGGATACACACCTTTCGATTCCTATATATCAATGGCCATGGTGATGCATAGCGGATATAGCAGTGGCGACCACCCACCAAGCATCGTCCCTGCATACAAGGCCTTCCCCTCTGAGACCCTGGACGAACGAGGCGCCATCTCCAAGAAAATCGGGGACAATCCCTCAACCAGCGAAACCCCCGCCAACCTCAGGCCCTTCGAGTCTCCGTCCGGCTCTCCCATCGAATGGATACCTAGTTATTCATCATTCATCAATCGCGCACAGCGGCGTTTGCAGGATTGTAGTCTTACAAGGGTCCTACCTGCGGGATTTCCCGCTCGGGTTGACTCGCCACTAACTTGGACTGGTAGTGAACTAAGGAAAGAGGAGTACACGATCCCGTTGACGGGGGAAGAGATTCTGGAGATTGAGAGGGGGTTACGAGATTTTAAGGGTGAGTGCGCAGCCATCATATTGAGAAGAGTCCTCTTTTCACCAATTCTATTACTTTGGTCTCAACACATATAAGATATATATATATATACATGCGCAACTATACATATTCCCCGTAAATCATATAATGATTCCTTGCTACCCCGTTTTCCCCACCCTCCTGCATATCTCGATTTCGCTTTGGTGCCCACCCAATCCTGCACATCAATATACTTACCCGGAAATCGCAGAGTCGAAGCTCCCAATCTCGCTCATCACCCGCCAAACCTTCCGCCTCCCCACTCTTGGGCCCCGGCTCATTGGTTTAGGCGCCTCATTGTACAACGGAAGGGGTTTCTTTGTGCTTCGCGGCCTGAACCCTAAGAGGTACTCAAGCGAAGAAAACGTCCTGATATATGTTGGGATTTCCTGCTGGGTTGCAGAGAGGCGAGGCAGACAGGACGAGCACAATAATATGCTATGTGGGGGCTCCTTCTCCGCCCAGTGAATTAAGCCCGAACGGGCCCCGTACCCGATAGGCAAATGTAGATGAGTTCTTTTTTGGCTGACGGACCAACAAACAGTACATCTAATAGATCTCACCTCGAGTGTCGCCCCCGATAATGTCCGTCAAGCCCCCTACTCCAATGTCCAGCAAGTATGTAACCCTCCCAGCCTCTCTCGCTGCTTTTTTTCCTTTTTCTTTTCATCCTGACCACAGCGAACCATACTAACAAGCTGCAGCCCTACCACACGGACATTGGCGATATACTTGCATTGTATACTCTAGGGCAGGCGTATAAAGGTGGGAGGAGTAAACTGGCGTCGACCGGAGCAATCTATAACGAGTTGGCGGAAACAAGACCCGATCATATCGACACTCTCCGATCTCCTGAGTGGATCTTTGATACGTTGGTTGCCATCACCAATAATCACTCGGAGCAAGTCACTTACGAAACAAAATTTTGATTTAGATTCGGAAGATCCGGTGAACCCTACTACAAACGCCCGTTGTTGTTCAACCAGGGCGGGAAGATGGTCTTTGCATTTTCGCGCCGCATTCTGACAGGTTCCGAAGTCTCGCCTCGCACAAAGGGGATCCCAGACATGACAGAAGCGCAAGCAGATGCACTAGACGCCCTCCACTTCACCGCGGACAAACATGCGTTGACATTAGATGATGGTCAGCTGGGTGATATTCTGTTCTGGAATAATATGAGTATCGTGCACGCAAGGCAGGGGTTTGTCGACGGCGGTCCGATGAACCAGAAGCGGCATCTGCTGAGATTGTGGTTGCGGAACGAGGAATTGGCGTGGGAGACTCCGGAGGTGTTGCGCTCGGCGTGGGACGCGGCGTACGCAAGTGATGACGTCTCAGAAGAGCAATGGCCTATTGTACCAATTATGGATCGAGACCACGTGACAACTCAGCGCCGTTCAAGCGGCCACGGTTAGGAGAGTATTTCTTTCTGCTTTTCTTTTTTCCTGGGAGAAGAGGTTAGACGATATAGACTCGGCGTTGATGTTTAAACTCCGTTGAAACCACACATTGTTGGGCGCTTTATTTTTTTTCTTCTCTTCCTTTTCTAGCCTGGTGCGTTTTTGATAGGGTAATCGCGGGACTGAAGCTTCCTTTTCCTTCCTTATCCTTTTTTTTTTTCCTTTCTATTGTCCGCTCTGCGATGTTTGCCGTGTCATTGTCTTTGTTGCTCATTAGATTTCGATTTTTTCTTTCTTTTTTCCGTTGTGTGTTCTTTTTCCCTTGCCAAAAAGCAGTGTTAGAAGGGTTGGGTTCAGAGTTGGGGAAGATGGGATACAAGGTGCTGAGCGTCGAGGTTCCTGGGCCGGTGCGATGTCGATCAACAAGGGGGGTTCATGGGATGTGAAGAAGCGGCGATGTGTACGTGTGAATGGGCCGCAGAGACTTGTGTTGCTTAATAAAAAAACTCTTCTTCTTTTTCTCCGAATGATCTGTTGGCGTATTTAAGGCTCCCCCTATTATTGAGGAAATTCGGAGAGGTTGCCACGGATTTCTAGAGGTTCTCGTGAGGCCTTGAGACGAAGTAGCATGACTGGCGTAACCACGAGGGGGTGGGTGCGATTTCGGGGCAGTAGATGCGAGCGGGTAAACGTTCCCTGCAGGAAGATCTGGCAGGCGGGGGAAGGGGAAAGGAAGAGCAAAGACAACATCCGGAAGGAGGGAAGTGGGGGGGGGGGGGCAGAAGCCTAATGATTGACGGCACTTGGATGGGTACGCTTTAATAGCATACTCCAGAAAAAGGCGACGATATATCACTGCGAGAACAAATTGATGGGTGAGCGAGCGAGCGACCGAGTTGACAGGACATGACATGACAGATCAATCGGTCACCGGTAGTTTAGGAAATCGGGGAGGCTGAAAGGGGTTGGAATCCGGACCCTCATCCCTCTTTTTCCCCCCCCAGTTCAAAGAGTGTTGCCGTTCTGATACACGGCACTTTGGGGAAAGAGGTTCTGCCATCCTGACTGACTGACTGACTGACTGACTGACTCGCCCTGACCCGCTCCAGCCATGTGGACACAAGCACTTGTACTCCGAGTACGGCGCGAACCATGGATTAGCCGAAAGAAAGTTAGAAATGTAAGATGTCACCGCTCATCCCGTTTTGGATCTGCCGAGGTGTTGTTGTCAGACGCTGTTGTACTAGTACTTGGCTGTCGAGGATCCCTTGCCCTATTGTACTCGTACTCGTGCGCCCCTGGGAGGGAAGGGATAAGGGGATGGGAATAAAAGTAAAACGAGAACCAGAGTACAGTACCGTATACGAGTACTATCGGGCAGGAGTTGGTGTGATACACCGTAAACAAAATTAGGTCGGGAAGCGAGAATGAGATGGAAAATAAAAATAAGATGGCACAATCGAGTTTCGGGACAAATTATCGATTTTTGCACAGGGGATCACTCACTATGTTTTGGCTCGTTTGCCCCCATCCATTCATCCCTGCTAGAGGCATAGTGCAGCGAGTTATCATACTCGTGGATGACAACACAAGACAGGGCAAGGCGGACAGAGAGAGAGACAGACCGAAACGGATGGATCTCGATAAGAATCGCCGAATCTGGAGTGCCAAGAGAGCCGTGCCCTAGCCCTATGGAACTAAGCTAGCGTATCGTGGATACCCCTGCGATACGGTACTGTACAGTACTCGTACGGTGCTGTGCGAGTACCGGTACCCGTACCCGTATCATGCCCAACCTCACGTTCTGGTTCAAGAGCGGTGACACAAGATTGCCACACCCTGGAGACGAAACGAATGAGGTGGTTTTGCATTTGCAGAAGGGTGGGGGGGATGTTGGTATGATAGGGTGCTCGGGTTGGTGGGTTACTGCGGTAGCGGATTGAGCGACCAGTTGCGGTGGCGGTGGTGGGGGTGTGTGCGGCGGGGCAACGAGCGATGGCACCGATAAGTTACCGTATGTGATATGGTGAGTTTGGAGTGCCCCGATCGCTGGAATGCGGCGGAAGGGAGACAGCGGCGATGGCCGGCGGAGGAACAGGTGTGGACGGGTCTGGGTTTTGAATCGGATTTCGAAATTGAGAGCGAAGGGGGAGGTGAGCGAGAATACCGTGGAAGGTCATGCTGTGGAGCATCATGCCCTAGAATGTGGTGCCGTGAGGGGGACGAGGAGGAAAAGAGTGGCAAAGAATGGGGTAGATGGACTAACGGACTCGTGGAAAAGGAGTGAGGGAGCGACGGGGTGAAGGAGGAGCGGGAGGGGAGGAGCAGGAAGAGGGTGGTGGGGTGGAAGTCCCAAGTCAAATACTCGGTATGATAGCTCAGCGTTTTATTTTCTCCTCACTTTCCTCTGGAACACTCAACCTAAGTTGGGCCTTTTTGTATACTGTCGGTACCGGTACTGTAGTTGAACTATTGTGATACTCCTACGCCTTCTTTTGTATCGTACGGTAGCCCTTCTTTGATACCATTGTCCAGGTTGACCCACGATGCTATGCGAGTGCGGCACGGTACTGTACCCCCAGGACGATATGGTACGAGCGGTCGCCATAAGGCTCTGACGCTCCACCCTCTGTCCACACCCACACCTACGGTGACAGCTACTTCTGGCGATCAACCAGCGCTATGTGATCGCCTGTGGTCCCGGGTCAACGCTCCCTGCTGGGCAGATAGAGGCGGGGGAGGAAGGAAGGAAGGAGGTAATATCATACGGCAAGTGCAGCATGGTAGCAGATGGGGAAGGGTTGGTTGGGGTAATTTCTTCCCTGTGCGGGGGCGGAGTAGGAATGTATATACCGGTGTTCTTGCTTGTGAATCCACCTCAGCAATTTACTTCCTGACCCGGGCTTCACCCGCATCGAGGGGGGAGGGCACGGTAAAAAGGGCGGAAGGGAGGGAGGAGGGGGAATACCGGTACCTGTGGTCAGGGTCTTTTCGAAAGGATCTACCGTGCTGGATGGGAGAATCGTCGATCGTGCGCTGGGTCCGACGCCGTGCTACTGTGTGTCCTGTACGGTTGTTCGATGCAAGCAAAGATTTATTTTTGCGCGCGGTCTGATGGCTGGGGGCGTGTAGGGTACGGGTATGATCACGGCATGGAAAGCTTGGTATCATAAGTCGAGCGGGGAATCCCTCCCGGATTATCACTACCCCCTACCGGGCGTTTTTATGCTTCTCTTATTCTATTCCACTGTATTTATCACCGGCGGTATTGGTTGTATCATGCTCGAGTAAGATGATTTACAGTACGGTTTACCGGTATCCACATGATGGGCGATGGTGGTGGTGGCAGGTGGTGGTGATGGTGGTGATGGTGTTCATGGGACGGACGGGGTCGACCTTTTGATATTATCGTTATCGGCGGCATGATGATCACTCGTATTATTATCATTCTCTCTAGTCCTGTGGGGCTGCGGCTGCGGTTAGGTTGCTTGCTCCGATCTTCCGTTGGGCTGGACTGGGTATTCGGGTGGTGGTGCTGCTAGGGGTGTGTTTCCGGTTTGGTTAAAAGTGGGTTTGGGTGATTGATTGCAGTGGTACGGTATCATATCATAGATTGTGTTCGTTTATCTGTGCCTACGTCCGTGTTCTTGTGTATCCCGGGGCAGTGGGGATGGATGGCGATGGTGGTGGTATCATAGGTGTTGCCTGCACTGGTGGGTCAGAAAATTGAATCTTGGTCTATCATACTCGTAGGTTTGGGTTCGCTTTTGTTGTTTTTGTGGAACTCGTTGCCGTTGAGTGGTGGTGTGCTACGGCACTGCTACGAGTACAGTACAGTACCGTACCGGTAGACACCATACCGTCTCTCTCCTTTCTCCCCCCTCTCTCTCCCTCCCTCCCTCCCTCCCTCCCTCCCCACCCCCTTCTCCCTCACCCTTCATCCATCGAATCGAATCAAATCAATCATCGAGCAAGACTCTTTTCCAATTTCCCCAGATCAGACGATAAGGAATCCTTTCCTTTCGTCTTATTCTTGAAAAAGGAGGGGAAGACGAAGGCGAGGAAGTTGTGTCTGAGGTTTTGCTGTGCGGAAGTGTAAAGGTTGTCTGGAGGTGGTGGCCTGTTCTGGTTGCAGCGGGTGTCCGTGTGTCTGGGTATCATACCGTAGTGGCCTCACCTTTCACCTCCAATTTTACTCTGATCCCTTACTCTCCGCATTTATTGCCATAGTCTAACTCTGCCTCCCTCTACCTCTCCCTTCGCTTTTTCGCTTTCTAATTCTACTCTAGACACCCCCCCCCCCCTTCCACTTCCTCCTCCTTCCCCTTCCCTTTCCGAACTCCCTTCCCCTTCCCTTTCACGAACCCGACATGCTGAACTCGTCAAAGACATGTAACAATGACATGCTGTTTACGCCGTGGTCGTTCGACCCGCACTCAGGGCCCGCCCCGCACGATCTCCCCAGTGACGACAACCAGGGACTTGGAGACCTGTTTAGCGCAAGCGGAGTTCCTAACCTTAAGTCGGAGCAATATCCTGCTTTCAGGAACAGCATCTTCACGCCGGATCTATACTTGTCTTCCATCGACTTTGGCCTCCCCGGCGATTTGTTGGCTTCGAGGCAAGTGAACTATCCGGATGGGCGACATTTCCCTTGCGAATACGACGGTTTCGCCAACATGGACCCGTCAAATCTTGCCAGGCTCGATCATTGCATGACGAATGTCGAGAACAACATTGATATTTACCAGCAGTTGTTGGATACTACCTTTTCTATGTTCGATCAATCCGCGCCTTGGGACCAACCGGGAGCGTGGCAGCCCACTTCTGCCGCTTCCTCTTGCTCCTCAGCTAGTACCCTGGATGCCTCGGCTGGATTCCACACTCCGAGTTCATCCCCTGCTGGTGACCATGAGGAATCATCCGACCCCCAACAGAGCCAGAGGAAAAATGTATTATATCCCCCTATCCTTTCCGTGTTGTATTGCTGCTTCTACGTACCTATTCACATACCCGCCCCTTCTCCCTTCGCCTTCCCCAATCCTACCCTCCCAATCGTGTCATTCCAACCAAAACACCATGAAGAAGAAGAAGTCAGAAGAAGACCCCAAGATCGCGTCCCTAACAATATCTTTTTTTCTGATTGAAATAGAGCTCCTCGGAGAGCAGTGATGGTGAACCGCGAAACAACAACTCCTGCAAGAAGAAAAGGCAACGGAAGCGGTTTACGCCAGAGCTGAAGAAGGAAACGCACATGACTAGAATAACGGGTGCTTGCTTACCATGTTGGAAAAACAAAAAAAGGGTACTAACCCCCTTCAATTCGTGTTGCTATCTTTGACCCCCCCTCCCCTCAGTCGGTTCCGTCTCGGGATGAGGGGACGAAGGGAGATGTGAAGGAGGAGGGAGAAAAGGAGAAGAAAAGGAGAAGAAGAAACTAACGTGCATGGTTTCAGTGCATCAGAGTGTCGGAGGCTTGCTGCAAGTATTGTGAATCAATCTTCTCCAAGATACCCAACATCCCATGCTTCCGTGCCCGCATGACAGAATCGGAACTGTTCCGACGAGGTAACTTCTTGTCCAAGCCCTCTCTTAAACTTTGCCTCACCTTAGCCCGCATTTCTACCCACCCTACCCTACCTACTACGTCACTGCTTCATCTGATATATACATATGCGCTAACATAATGCTGCATCACAGGTCCGACTGAAGAGTTTCTGTGGACTCGCAGGCGATGGTTGAAGGCCTCGCCGAATGATAGGACTGTATGGGCTTCGCCGGCGAAGGAATTCACGGTTACTCAAGGGATGGGACTTACGCTAAATCTGATGGCGAAACAATATAAACCTCTGCCGGATGATAGGGACAATTATACATGGATCGATCAGAATGGTGAGGTGGCAGCATTGGCCTGTCCGCCCTATGCGATATCAGATATCGACCGTGCTCAGGGGACTATCAACCGATATGTAGAGGACAATATTTTCAGGTATATTCAGGAACATGTCAGTTCGAACGTGATACTGTGGGAATCTTTCTCTATGGCGCTTCGGATGAGTAGCGCTAAAGGCGTATGCCCGCCCTGTGTCGACATATCTGTCCAAAAGCTGACCAAAGATAGTCATCACTGCTCCGCAATGCTCTGAAGTTATGGGTTGGCAGTCGTATAATTGAAACGCCGTGGTCGATAACTGGAAACGAGACTTTTGGAATGACAACTAATATGGAGGAGGGAAGTCCTTATTACGGCAAGATCCCAGTGACGCCAATAATGGACTTCCAGATCGATAATATTACCATCCACCAGCTGCTCATCCCGCTGCGCAAAAAGTTATTGCAGGAATTGCAGCGAAAGGTGCTTAATAACAAGCCGGAGGATTTCCTGGAGATTTACTTGACGATTTTCATACTCCTGCACAACATGGAGTTGACAATCGCACATGACAGGTGGTTCGCCATGCGGTACAGTCTTCAGAATCGTTTCTCAAATTACCACTTAATCGACGCCGTTTTCCAAGGAGCAAACATCTTGTTGGCACATTTCCACCACGTAAGCAAAGGCTACGCACCATTCTCGATCGACTGGGAGTCAGGCGAAACAATAGTCCTAGCCAAGTCCAACGAGGAGGAGGTTCGCTACATGAAGGATGTAATCCAAGCGACTAAGCGTCAAGGCATGTCATATCTCGTCATATATAAATTTTATATTACACCGTATCTGCCGCATAGGACCCTAGCTCGTTACCCCTCTCCCGCCCCACTTTGTTCCAAAGCAGAATGACTGACCAGTGCACGGGCGAATATAGAGAGTGGCTTGAAAATGCTACGCGAAAAAGAGATATACGAAGACAGCATGTACTGGTGTTCTCAGCTGTTCTTCCCGGGCTGGAAGCCGGTGAATGCGCCGACGCCCTAATAGTGGTCCATTTCCCATGTTGCGAGGAACAACCCGGATGTGCGCCAGAGGCATGGAGTTCGGGGCCAGGTTGCTCGTAGCACTATGTGTGGAGGTGGTCGTGGCCGTTTGTGATGTGGTCGCTGCGGATGTGGTGGTGGATTTGACTGATTTCGATTGGGTGCTTATTATGGGATGGTGTGTGGGAGTGTGTGGGGTGGTGGTGGGGTTTTGATTAAGGGTGGGAGGAGCTGGATGGATGAATGGACTGTTGCAGCTGTGGTTGGTTATCAGCGATGCGTGCTTGCTTCTACCTGCGTATTGGTATGGATGATTTCGGTACTTAGAAAACGGGTAGATGGAGTTGGTGTATTTTAAATTTTCTGGAGCAGCGGGCGGTTCTCTTCATTTCTTCATTTATATCTTTACCCTCTCTTTTTGCTTCTCTTACTGTTCTTTTTTGTCTATTCTTCTCTTCTCTTCGTATTCATATTACCATGTTCGCATTTGGTTGAAACCGTTTCACTCTTTTTCTTTTACCTTCCCCTTTTACTATTATTATTATCTTGATAGTTTCTTTATTATTGTCCCCCCCCCCCCCACTTTTGAAATTTTTGTCTTGAACTGGGTTTCGATTCTAGGGCCAAATGGGGCTTATTCCATCTGTCATTTTCCTCCTTGGTACTTACTTTTTCCTCGCTTTCGCTTCCATTCTACACCTTTATTACCGGTAGCGTAGCCTTCATTTCGATCACTACCAGCGTTGGCGGAATGGGAAGTATTTGGTTTTTCCCCCTGTTCTATTCTTCCTCCCCCCTTCCTCCCTCCTCCTGCCTTCTTTTTTTCTTTTAACCGAAGCGAGGGCCGTTCGTTCCCCAATCGGCACCACCCCCTCCCTTTTTTATCTTCACCGTCATTAGCATCATGATCCTCATTATCGTTGAGTCGTGTACCGTAGCAGACGGAGGGGAGCGGCAGAGGAGAGGAGGAAAGGGGAACAGACAGACAAATTCAAAAAAATTTACCAGTTCATTTATCGTTGCTCGCGTCCTCATTCTTGGATGGGTGGAATATTGTCAAGTTACGTAGAGCAGCGGTACCGGCGGCGAGAGGACCTCCCAATCCATGGGCTGTGCACGGGATCCATCACATTCCCCCCCCCCCCCTCCCCATACCGGCACTCTATACCATACTCTCTCTCCCCCATCGTACAAAGCACAGCACCAGCGCAGCAGCAGCAGCACTGCTGGGCAGCGCCAAGCTTAACCGAGCAACCCAAATGGACAGAACCCCCGGAACAAGACCCCTACTTGCAGACGTGCCCGCATGCAGTACCGGCTATCCATGCTTAGCTCAACTCGGGGTACTTGTATGGTACGTTAGGTACAAGTACGGTACGGTACAGTGCTCGTACAGTACAGCGCGGTACAATACAATACCTTCTTCTCCCCCCCTACCTACTCCTACCTACCTAAATACCTCCTACCTCCTCCCTACTTGTATAATACCTGCCTGCCTCCCTCACTACTAGAGTACCGTACCTCCCTCATGGTACTTGTACTGCGCTGCACTGTGCAAGTAACTTGAGGTGAGTTATAGCGGTCCATACGAGCAGTCTAGAGCACGAGTACAGCACAGCACAGCACAGTACGATACACCTGGTTGGTCGGTCGGTCGGTCGGTCGACCCGGCCGACCACTTTTTCCTTCACTCGTGCAGTACCCGTAGAGTACTCGTAGGGTATTCTACAGTACCGGTACAGTACAGTACTTGTACCCTAACCAGTAATTCACGTGTGGGAGGGAAAGAAAGAAAGAAAGAAAGAAAGAAAGGAGCGAAAAGCAAGGCAAGGCAAGGCAAGGCAAGTCAAGTCAAGTCAGGCAGGTTACTGTATGGGTACGGTAGTCTACTAGTACAGTATGGTGGGTATGTTTTTGGGAAAGAAGAAAGAAAGGAATTTTTTTTTAAAAAAAATAGTGAGTTGTGACCGGGAATTGGGGGGGGGGGGGGGAGGTTGTGTGTGTGTGTGTGAACCCCGCGACGGATCACCATTTTGGGTAATCGGTGACTCGGGTTTTCTTTTTGTGCTTTTTTTTTTCTTTGGCTTTCCTTTCTTTGCCATTTTTATTTCCACTCCGCTGTGGTTTGTGGTTGGTAATACCGTAATCTGGGGATCAAGGGTCTGTGAACGTGGGTGGTGGACAGGGGGA